>JAUMHH010187940.1:0-14372 GCA_032359455.1 Chlamys rubida
CGTATTTTGAGTTCGTTGACCTGGTTATGTACCTTTTTAATAGCTCATATACAAGTTCAATATATTTTAATTACATAGCTATATTCCGATTTTTGATAAGGATATTTGAATATGACTTGCCAGGGGGTTGAAATTTAGGGTTACTATTACATATTTTAGGGGGCTTGTTGAACCTTAATTTCATTTTGGATTTAACTATAGCGCTACTGGGACAAGGAAACTTCTATTGACCAGATAGCTTAGTGGGTGAATGCGACAGCATAATGATCTGAGGTAAAGGGTACAATGCCTGATCTAGGCTCGCTGTTTTTTTAGCAAAACATCCGAAGCTGGAAGCATGGTAGTCTCTTGGTAGGACGCCGGGCTCATAACCGAAGGGTTGCGGGTTTGAATCACGTCACGGCACTGTGTTGTATCTTTGAGCAATATACTTTACTTCGCTTGTTCCAGTATACTCAGCTGTAAATTAATACGTGGTTGGGCAGTGCTAGAATCGTAAAATCCTAGCTGTGACCGCTGAAATGACAGCAACGGCTGTATGCTCCACAGGGAGTAGAGAAAGATATTGGCTGGTTGCAAAGGCCCATTAACCACGGATAATAATTTGTGAACCACTCACTTTGAGACGACCGACGAACTAGGTTGTGATAAAGCAGTAGATAAGAACAATACAGACAGTATATTTATTAAAACACATCAGCTTTCAAGTTATAATCAATATTATAGACATATTTGACACGTTGTAGTTAGACAATACATCTATCATATTTTAAAACACGTCAGATTTATATATAGTCAATAAATCAGGCTGCTGTGTATCTGAAGGATTATATGCTGTATGTAATGGACTAACTTGTGGAAAGTCTAATATGTTGGTGTATCTGAAACTGTAGTTTTGGGTTTTAGGTGTGACAATGTTGTGGATGCATGAGGGTGTGATTTTGTGTATAATTGTGTATGTTCTTTTGCAATTTGCCACATTCTTTTAACTTTTAAAGTAGGTATGTGTGACTGGGTAAAGAGGCCATCGTAAGAACTGGAAGAGTCATCATATAAACATCTGCGTGTCCTACACTGAATTTTCTCTATTTTTGTAACATTTGTTTCAGAACTGAAGTGCCAGGAAATAGGGTAGAAGATAAAGTGTAAAAGAATAAAGGTGTGGAATTTTGTGAGTTTATTTAGTCTGTTTATGAGTTTTCTAATTATGTAAAGTACATTTAGTTGAGAGCCGAAAATCTATATCAACACCTCGTAGTTTTGCACTTTCTTCACATATAATAGAGATGTCATGATTTTAAAAGAAATATTTTGTGACAATCTCTTTTTTTATGGATAGTGTTTGGAATTTGTCAGGTTTTGTTTCATTTTGTTTATGTCGAACCAGTGTATGATATCGTGTGTGTCTTGTTCTAGTGCAGATATAAAGTTGTTCAGATTAGGAGATGAATGTGATAGGGTATTGTCGTCAGGGTAGTTGTATAGTTGGCAGTGTTGTACAGCAAGGAAAATGTTGTTCATAAATATGTTGAAGAGAAGTGGACCGGGGATTGAGCCTTTGGGTACTCAATGACAGCAGAAAACGGGCTGCTGAAACGAGTTTTTTTCAATTAAGATGTGTATACATTGCTTCACTATGCACAATAGAAAACGCAAACTTTCCCACCAATCTAATTGTACAAATCGTAAAGCATTGTTCAGCGTATTTCTGGTTCATCGTCCCACTTACTGCTAAGGTAATTTACGAACGTACATCCATGTGTATTATGTATGCGTGGAGTGTATGCATGTGAGCTGGTGGCAGGGTATATTGGTATATTTGCTCCTTGCGATAGCTCGAATCTCATGCCGACTTTGTAGTGCTACCTTACTGATATACAAGACAAAAGGTATGTTTCGAACTAGGGACAGTACCCGTTGCCTTCCCAACATCGGCGAACGTTCAACACCAAACCTACGGTGAGGTTTTACCAAGAGATGCGCTAGGAATTAAAAAAAGTAGGAGGCAAAAGAAAATTTAGATACTTAATTCAAATTAAGATACAAAGTTAATCGAAACATTGAAATTCTTTTATCAGTATTATGTCCCAAACGCAAGCAATCTTTTATATCATGAAATTGTTAAAACGCTATCTCCAATGTTTTTATCCCTGGTTAGATTTTCTTTAACGCCCACTAAACAGCTAAGTTCATTGATGGAAGAAAATTTAGATACTTCAATTCAAAACAAGATACAAAGTTAATCGAAACACTTAAATCATTTTACTAGTTTTATATCCCAAACGCAAGCAATATTTAATATTGCAAAATTGTTAAATCGCTATATTCAGTATGTTTTTATCCCTAGTTAGATTTTATTAAACGCCGACTGAACAGCTAAGGTCAGCTAAGGACATACCTCCATGAGTTGTAATGTATCCACGTGTGCTTGAGGCATGGCATGTTGACGTATTTGCATCAGGCATCCCTATTGAAAATACAAACTGTCACGCGCCACTGACGCGTAGCGTCCCATTTAAAAACTTTGAAGATTGATTACAGTGTGAAATGCCCTTATATATACAATCATTCTTCGCCTTATCCAGTCAAGGCTGGAAGATAAAATCTTCATTTCATATACATTTCTCAAAAAAACAGGGGGCTGTAAATCATGGTTTAAAGTACTAAACATATAATATTTATACATGTGTATATAAAAACAATAACCTAAATTTAGAATAACTTGAACATATACCATTAACGCTCCCATACCAGTGCCATACCGACACCTGAAAGGATTTCCTTATGAATGTCGCGGTGTTTGCGGTGTTGTTGACGTCTCTTCTTCGAGGTAAGACAATGTACTTGGTTATTATCACCTTAAAAGAAAATACCACAAAACACATTCGACCATAACCTATCTAGTCATAATATTTTGATTTTGGACACCTGGATTTCATTCAAAATACTGTTGTTGTTTTTTTGTTTTTTTTTTATGGTTCAAATATTTTACTTCCTCAGCAAGTGTTTAAGGAGGATGTCAGAGTTGAGGAGCCCTGGGATCATCCCCCTTTACAATGTATTGTCCTCTCATAGGAGGGCTTTCATTCATCATAAAAAAAGAAACCTGGATTTCATTCCATTAGGAAATGAAGTTTTACAACGCTTATCAATGTAATTTAAAAATACTGTTTTATAATTGATCATTGAAGCACTGTAGTTGGATTACATTCTCTTTGTTTCTTTTAATTTGATTGTCAACGTAAAGGTTATAATACGCAAATGTCCCCTTTTGCTGTATTTCTGCATACGTTTTGCTTTGTTTGCCTTTCTGCATCGACTTAATAAATGTCTTAAAATGATATTTTCACACTACGAATGTCTAGATATGTTTTTTGTCACAAGGTGTGCATCCTCGAAAGTCAAGCGTTTTCGCTCTACTACGTTCTCTGCAACCCTGGGGGATAATGCATCCTGAAAAACGAAGGCTCTATACGCGCCACCTTGTGGATAATACAAGTTAGGCTTGGCTTAATCCATCGGTGTTTATGAAAAGAATACCTCGACAGCGTAACGATAAAATAATCTGGTTTCAATGTCCGTTGTCTTTCCTTTTTATTCTTCAATAGACGGGTATCAACCTCCAATATATATTAAAATACCTTATACAATGTATTGACTTTTAACCTTTACTCGCGAATTTTATTTGAACGAATTGGCAAAATAAAGTGTCTGAATTGGTGAACAACTAATTATTCGCAGTTCAACCTAACGTATGTTTATTTGCGGCAGGTGGATTTATTTATTGCCAAATAAGGGCATTGTGTAGAAAATGCAAGATTTTTTTAAATTTTATTATCAATTCCTTACAAATTTTGATTTTTGATGGAATCCGAACTAATTTTCGAAATAAAGGCTTTGGCTTAGTTTCAATGTTACATGTACATGGATCAAATATGGTTATACTTTCAGAGGGAATGCCTCTTCTAGTCAATCTCTTAATAAGCCCGGCACAGTTGGAATGGAAATTAGCCAGAGACTATTGTGAAAGCATCAGCGGCCGACTCGTCATTTTGGACAGCGAGAAAAAATGGGAAGAATTCGTTGCACACAGTCGCTACCAACAGGAACGCATGTAAGATGTTTGTGATCTGTTTGTGTTGTATTTATTTTCTAATATTGTTGTTATTTTTGAAGAGGTTATAATGCTATTTTTATAATTATGATTTTTGATACAAATGATTGAATATTGTAAATGATGATAACAGTCTATCCAGACTGAAACCAAAACACAGCCTTCTTTTTGTGTCGCCTGCAGCGCGAGGAGACATATAGGTATTACTTTGTTGGCGTCGGCGTCGTCGGTTGCGTCGTCCGAAACAAGGTTTCCGTGCAATAACTCGAGTTCCCTTGGGTTGATTGAACTCAAATTTAGTACACATATTGCATACCAATATAGCTCGGACAAGTTCGCATTTCAGAAGTTTTCTTGCATTTTATGGAGTTATGCCCCTTTTATTGCCAAATAAGGGCATTGTGTAGAAAATGCAAAAACTTTTTTTATCAATTCCTTTCAAATTTTGCACGATAATGCTAGACGCAATATATTACGGGTTTTTCTGTCAAATTTCAACTTTCCACGTTTTGGCATATCTGTTTACGCGATAAATCAACCCAAAACACTAAAAGCGCTGAGCAGGCGATATTTCTGTTTAGGACATCAGATATACATTTCTCAATACCTTTATCGGTGAAGGAAATATATATATTCACTTTAATCAAATCGATAGGATTATTATGAGTTTAATTTTAAATGACATGGTTTATTAGATATCGTCAATATTTTCGCAACTTCAATTTTCCAGCTTACCTGGCCCAAAGGGCCAAGTGAGCTTATGCCATGGCGCAGCGACCGTCGCCGTCGTTCATCAACTTTTTCCTACAAAAGCTACTAGTCCTTAACGGCTCAAATTTGGTATGGAGATAATTGGCCAATGGGTTCTCAATTTTTAACGGATGTTATGGCCCTGTTGGGGGCAAAGGGGCGGGGCCAAGTAGGGGGAAAATAGGTAAATCTTCAAAAATCTTCTTCTCAACCTATAGAAGGATTTTGACCAAATTCGTTCCAAGACATCTTTGGACAAAGGTACCTCAAGTTCAAGCATGCTAAGGGTAAATCTTCAAAAATCTTTTATTTAACCAATTGAAGGTTTTCAACCAAATTTGTTCTGTAGCATCTTACAAAACCAGGGGCCTGGAATTTGTATAAACATAGGGTTATCTCCCCTCGGGGGATGCCGGGGGTGGCCCAATAAGGGAAATACAGGCAAATTATTTCTCCTTCTGTACAAACGAAGGGACTTAAATGAAATGTGGTCTGAAGCATGTTCATGGAAAAGGAATCAACGTTGTATAAACTGAGGCTGTGGGCCCCTTCCCTGTTTTGGTGCAGAAGGATGGGGCCCATTAGGGGAAATATAGGATATTTCTCCTTTTGAATTGATGAAGGGATTTTAACCAAACTTCTACTTTGTGCAAAGGGAATTTAATTTTGAATAAAGGGAGGATGTGGACCCCCTGTGGGCAGAGGGGCGGGGCCAAATAGGATGAAAATATGTAAAACTTTAAAAAAATCTTTCCCTTCTTAAACAATAGAAGGATTTCGACCCAACTTGTTCTTAAGCATCTTTAAACAAAGACGCCTAACGTTTGTATAAACTGAGGTTGCGGCCCCGCTGGGGGCAGTGGGGCGGGGCCAAATATGGGAAATAGAGAAACCTGTGTGTATAAACTGAGGTTGTGGCCCCCCTTTTCAGCAGAAGGGTGCATGTTAGGCCTATTAGGGGAAATAGAGGAAACAATTAAAAATATTTCTCCCTTTTCACCAATGAAGACGTTAGGGAATTCAATTTTGTAATTGGGTTCGGGCAAGGGGGAAGAGTCTAATAGGGTAAATAATTAAAGAGAAATGTTTTAAAAACTTTACATTCCTTCTTGTGAATAGAGAGGGATTAACGCCAAATGTTATAGATCATCTATTGGCAAAAGGATTAAACTTTGTATAAATGGAGGATGTGACCCCCTTGGGGCAGAGGGTTGGGCCCCAATGGGGAAATAAGATGTTCATGTAGTTCTTTTTGCAACTCGTACTTATTATACTCCTTCAATAAACCTGTATGGTACTCAGCAGATTTTAAACTGAAAATAAAATACCAGGTGAGCTATTAAGACCCATGGGCCTCTTGTGTTATTTCATAACCCTACGCCATCATATCATTGTTCTTAACAGATTGTTTATCATGTTCTTTTCTATAGATCTTTGATTTTATTTTACCATCCAAGAACAATAATTAAACTAAGAAAACTAAAAGAATAAATGAAAAAAAGTAATAAAGAAAATAATTGTCGAACCCTTTTTCAAATCCTTGTCATCATAAATTGAAGTTCGAACAGAATAGTCGATATTTACATGTACAGATCTGAAATTAAATGAGAAAGGTCCATGAAAAAAGGTTATTTTAAAAAAAGCGTACGAGCGCTTCAATACCAGGGTATCGATAAACTGAACTTCCCATTCCTCATGTCAAATATTCAACATTTAAATATAATAAAACTAATAAATATTAGGGGATTACAGTTCATTAGAAAAAATATCCATGGTGAAATGCTTCCCCAAACTGTCCAACTTTCACTGTGCACAACCAGCAGTGGGTAACTGTAGGTGGCAGTCTGCATTGATATCGTAATATAAAAAGTTTGTTTTGAAGCGCAGAGTTTATCTGAAAGTGTATATGTAATTATAAATAAACTGTATGAATTCGGCATGGGATGGATATCTGAAAAGGCATTTTAAAAGCGACACTAAGTTTCTGTATGCGTTGACGTGGGAATCTAGGAGTTCTCCTGCAGATACGTTCGTTTTTTTAGGTAACCAGCGTCATTCAGGTGACCTTTTGCGATCGATTTCGTACGTAGTCGTGCATCGTGTTAGATTTACATGAAACTTACTGACAATTATCAGCATGATGTTGGCATCAAATTTATAATCGAGATGCGATTGACACCCCAGGCAGTGAGGGGCGGGGCTTCTATTCTGTGTTGGTTTTATAAGGGTTTAACGTCCTTTCAACAACTAAGGTATTTGAATTTCATCGGGGGAGGGGTTCACGCACTACTATGATCATGCAGTGGGTAACAAACAACAAATGTATTCTTTCTCGACCCCCGACATGCTAGACTGGTTTGTAGGGGGTTACCCAGTGCGAAACAAGAAACACTGTTCTCAAACCACATTTACGACTTCTCTTCAGAATGTATATTCGAGATTGAGCTAACACTGAATGTGCCTAAGAGGCCGAGCCAAAACAGGCCAAATTGTTTAAAATTTCAACATTCTTCTGCCTCGGAACCAAATACATGTACGTTACAATCAGATCCTCATTATTGATGGCCAGATCTGAACTGTGAATTGCATTACCCCCGTAAACCTTAAAATAATCGTTCGTGTAATGGCTTGCTCTGCTTATATATAGATATTTAAAATAGTGTTGTCCACTGCGTATTTTCTAAAGTTATTCGTATTTCGATGTAGATTCACTAGCATTTATTGAGTGTAAATATAAGAATTGACCTTCATTTTGACGGCGTATACGGTAGAATGAACGCAGTTGGCAACGGACACATTCTATGACGCGCGTTGCCAACTGGTTTCATTCTACCGTATACGCCGTCAAAACGAAGGTCAATTCTTTAATATACGGTAAAACAGTCAATAGAAAATAAAATTGGAGAATCATTCATATTTAGCTCTACAATCTGAACAAAGCTTAAATGTGTACATATTATTTCGTGAAGAATAATTATTAAAAATGAAAGGACTAAGGCTTTATTTGGACACCTTTCATTTCCCTGGTGCCATAACCCGCCCATTTAGCCTTATCCAGAGCAATATCTTTGCCATTTCCATGTAAAGGAATATCAAATTATGACATTTTCTGGTTTATCTACATAAAACAAAATTATATAAATATTAACTTTGCCGGGAGGGGATGGGGATTGAGGGAGAAGGGGGTCATCATATTATGGTCCACGTTCATTTTTATACAGTAAGGCATCAGCGTTGTAATCGGCAGTTTGATCTGCATTCCATAGCCGTATTATAACACCCATTTAAACTACACCAAACTTTATGAAAACGAAGCTGAAGATATAGTTCCATCATTGTCTTTCAGAAAATGGGGGACGTACTGGATCGGTCTAAGGTTCAACTCCTCGCTTCCATGCAGCAGTGACACATACATTTGGGACTATAGCGGATGGGCAAGATGGACCAGTGATGAACCGAACGATTGTCCTGCGCACCGTTGTGTCAGACTAACATATAGTTATATGCGGACAAGCGGATGTCAGGAGCAATACCAGGCGCTGTGTGAGATTGGTAATTGGATTTTTACCTGATCATACATTTATTTCTGCTCTTTATAGGATCAATGAAACATGTCATGAAGATTCATTTTTGAGAGCTTTCGACATTAAACACTACCGGATTAGTTTCGTTATTTTCATACAATAAGGTAACGAATTCTAAAGGAATAAATTTGATTAAATTTAAAGAATTCTTGAAATTTTGAAGCATACTATATGAAAAGTATATATATAATACATATAACTCTACGTCATTCCAAATGTAACTTCCTGTGTGATGTCTATACAAGTTATTACGTCACGATTGCATCATGAAGAGACTTACTTATACAATTATTTCTATATTATAATACAAAGTGAACATTTATTGTGGGTTATCCCCTTCAAAACATGCGGTATTCATTTTGTTATCCTTGCCGGTACGACAGCGTTGCATCGACATACCTTAACTCCAGCACATATGCGGTGTCTCCCTAGTCACCCGTCTGCATATGACCCTGGCTGTTGTAGGGGCGATTTTCCCCCAATACAACAAACATACAATCTGCTGTGGGCATTATGTCGGCAAACGGTCAAGCAAAGTTGCAATTACCTTAAATGCTGAATTATAGCAGGAAAAAGCAACTACCATTTTAAGAACTTTGGTATGTCCCAACCTTAGAACAGAACCCGTTGCCTACCCCACTCGGTCGAACGTTCCTCGCTTATTCAAAGGCTGAAGTATTTCCCAGCAAAGCACTAGGAATCAATGAAATAAGATGCTACTGATTGGTTATAGATTTGATAGCGATTTTGCTCAATAAACTATAACCCTCGGTTTATATTGTTGTGAATATATCGAACTAACTTTGGCCTTATGGTGCTGACCGTAGCTGTTAATAGGACGTTCAACAAAATAAAACCAATTATGGGGATTAATGTTATCCTAAAAGGGACAAATACACCATTATACCCTGCATCCGGCACACATACACACACACAATACACACATGGAGGCACGTCCTTTAATGACCTGAACGTCGTTAGGACGTTCAACCATGTTCAATCAACCAACCAGTTGATAAGGGGAAGGCAATGGGACATACCAATGTCCATGGTGATGGTACATTCTGTCTGGCGGTGTCTCCCTAGGCACCCGTCCTCATGTGACCCCATGCTTTTGTGAACATGTTAACCTCCTAACAAACAGATATGACTAATAGAATATAATAGAAGTTATGAAATATCTCTTACATGATGCTTTAATATTGGTTAAGTGCTTATAAAAGCTATTTTAATTACAGTTATATCAGAGGAAGCTGGAGAAACATCTGTTCCTTCGCCGACAGCCTCCTCCGAGACATCAATTCAGGTAGAATATGTTGCTCCGACAACGTCTCTCGGGACAACATCTGTTGGAGTGGCATCCGTTGATCCGACTACGGCTCTCGGAAAAACGTCAATTGCAGTGACATCTGTTGCTCCGACTACGACTCTCGAGACAACATCCGTTGGGGTGACATATGTTGCTCCGAGTACGGCTCTCGAGAAAACGTCAATTGCAGTGACATATGTTGCTCCGACTACGACTCTCGAGACAACATCCGTTGGATTGGAAAATGTTGCTCCAACAACGTCACTCGAGACAACATCCATTGCAGTGTCATCTGTTGCTCCGACTATGGCTCTCGGGAAAACGTCAGTTGCAGTGACATATGCTGCTTCGACCTTGTCTCTCGGGACGTCATCGATTGAAGTGACATATGTTGCCCTGACTACATCTCTCGAGACATCAATCACAGTTACGTCTGTTTTACCAACTTCGTTTGCTCTCAGGACGACATCAATTGAGGTGGCATCTGCTCTCGGTAAGTCTCTCCAGACGGCGGTAATTGAGGCAACATCTGTTGTTCCAACTCTCAACTCTGAAACAATACAAGACCAAACTTGTCACAAATGTTGTGTCAAGCAGGAACCAGGCAAAGGTGACCTTCTCGAGCTCAGAATGAAGCTTAGAGCTCAGCTGATGGTAAATAAATCTACCTTATCTATTCAGAGGCGTAAACTCATCAGCGTGTATGACGCCCGGCCTAGCAGTGTTGCAATGGGAGGGATGGCTTGCATTGTTCTGGTAGTTGTTGTCGGCGTAGTCGTTGTACCAGACACCATCAGACTGGGAGAATTTGTGTACAAAAGATTTATGACATAGCGGCATGACAACTATGTTTGTTGGAGTTTCGACTAGGAAAGACTGATACAGAGTGACACTTATTATGTTTTACATGTCGAAATACATTTCCTACTGCTTTGTCGGGACTTATTCATATTTTAGTGTTGTGGCTCTATAGTTTTAATTATGCAATACACTTCACGCTACCATAATTGATACACGATCAGAAAATGGTTCGAATAGTACTTTAAAACTAGATGTTAGCATTTTCTTTGATAGTATAACAAAAGAGATATTTATCAGCATTTCCTCTGAATAGTTTTGTTTTAAAAACATTTTAAGAGTACATGATCACTTCAAAGTAAACATATCAGAAAACCAGAAATAACTGCCTACGTCGGACGAAATTTGGATGATTTTGAAGGGGGTTATTTTTAAGAATGTTTAAATGTTGATTTCTGGTCCTTATAACCGGATAATATACAAGTGTTTATATATAATTGT
The DNA here is from genome assembly GCA_032359455.1 of Chlamys rubida. Classification (NCBI taxonomy): domain Eukaryota; kingdom Metazoa; phylum Mollusca; class Bivalvia; order Pectinida; family Pectinidae; genus Chlamys; species Chlamys rubida. The sequence goes on from JAUMHH010187940.1 coordinate 11,057, forward strand.
AGTTCAGTATGATATTTATATAAAGGAATATGTGTTGTTGCAATCGACTTCATACAAGTTTCATAGCCTGTATTACATGTGTCATGGCCGAAAAAAACGGACGAAATTGCATCTTATCGTTCTTTATTAAAAAACAAATTACTTAGAACCAAAACTTTCTGAAAATGAACCACCATGGGGAGTCTTTGTCAAGAGTCATGAAACATTCCACTTTTTTTTAAATATAACTGAAAAACTGTCAAAAAATGTACCAATAGTGGTAGCGTGTCGTTACCTTTTGTTTTTAAGTAACGTGATTTTTATTAGCAAACACATCTGCCCTATCGCTATTTAGTTATGTTTATTTATCCACTTTACAACTTTTTTTCAGGTTTTGTTGTTTATCTGTTTGTAAATCCTCAGAAGAAAAGTAAATAAGATATCAAACACATTCCTCAAAGTAGCATTTTGGAATAACTAGCCATGCGGCGACTGTCACCTCTGAATTTTCTTCGCCATGTGTTTTCCATAGATTTCCTTACTATTGTAAGATACATGTATTCAATATATAGTGTACTGTATTGAAGCAAATTGCTTTATATATAATGCTTAATCAGAATGAGATGTTAAAGTATTAAAACAGAGAAAATACAATTTCTTGTTTTTCCTTTTTATTCATAGTCATCTTTTCACTGGATCTGGTTCGGCCAGCCTCTGTATTTGACCTTTCTTTTGGTTTTGGACCACTTTTCAATGTAGGGTCTACTGTCAAAGTCCAATATGGGAGGCCCTTCACTGCTAATGCGGATAAGACACTCCACAGTGGTGGGGTCTAGACAACTTATTACGTCTGTCTTGATCCTGTTGACTGCAGAGATTGTCCTCTCGCATTGGGCACTAGACACTGGGATTACCAACAGAATCCTTACAAGGTGGAGGATGGCCTGTCAACATTAATTTATAGAACACAACATTCATGAATTATTTAACTTTGCAATGAATCTAAATACTTAGACCTATAATTTTATTTATGTATATAATGTATTTTATCAGTAGAGTTAATTCATATTATTGAATAATACCTCAAAGTCTTCTCTATAGGGTTCTTTACTGAGGAAAATGTTCCAGAGACTGGACAACTTGACCTTGTATTCATTTGACATCAACGTCTGCATTGCACTCCATTGAGGAGCAATCTGTGTGGCATTGCAACCATTTCTATGAAGAGAAGACAACAAATTATTCTGACATTTAAATTTAAGCAGTACAACATAAAAATTGATTACTGGTATACTAAGTAATGCAACTTGTTGGTTGTTAGTACTAACTTATTAGTAAAACCAGTAACAAGGAGAAACAGAGCAAGTGGTAAAGGAGGCATGCATCAACTGAGAACTCAAAATAATACTGTAACAATTAAGTGACTAAGTTCACCTCTCTAGCACCGGTTGGAACCAAGTGATCAAGGTTTGAAGTTGTTCCTCTCCGTAATCTGCTCTATTATCTGGCCATTGATCAGGATCGAAGATTTTGAAACATGCCACAGTCTTAGATGGGCCATCCTCAATGTTTCTAGTAGGCCTAGCAGGGTTATCTACTAATGTATGGTATATCTCATACATATCATTAACCAGAATCTGAATAGCTTCATTCACATTTCTCATGCTGTCCATGTTTTCAGTATGTGCTCCTCTGTGCCACAGAGCTTCATTTCGATTCTTTGAAACCGAGTCGGGAACCCCTGCTGATCATGGTAAGAAACCAACTCAAAGAGGTTTTCTAGGTGCCCCCTGGCTTTGCTCGGTTTCTGAGAGCTTCAACACCATCAATACAGCTTCTGATGGCATTGAAAGCTGTGTGCAGTATTGTCTTGTTGCTTAGCTTAAAGCTTAGCTTGCAGATGAAGGCTAAAATGTCCATTATGCAATGGCAAGATGCAATGAATTTAAAATCCTTCATTTTGGTGCTTACATCTTAGGTCTTCTTTTTATATCTGCATTGGTTGATGTACTAGCCAGGTGTTCCATGTGTTGGAATACCACAGAATACTGTGCTGGGGTGTCTGCAGTAGCATCAACAGATTTCAGCATGATTGTTCGAGCCTTTTGGATGTGTGTGGAACACCTTGTACCTCTTACCCTTCAAGATTTCTCACATTCACTATACAACGTATGTACAATAGGACGTAAAACACCAAACAACAAAATCTTGAAAAAAGCTTCTTGAACAGTTAAAATTGTTTCTGACCAGATATTCTGTACTATTATATAAAAAGAATCTGTTTCAAAGCCAGTGGCAATGAAAGATTATATATGTTACGATTAGCAATTATTTTCAATATCAGGTTTTTTTAAGCAGCCCTCCATTTAATTAACCCTTTCACCACTGTAGACCATAATGGACTCATCCAGACCAATGCATTGAAGAGTCTACTAACATTACATAGGGGTGAAAGGGTTACTATTTGTGGTTTAGTGTACTTATTAGGTGGACACACCGAAACATTTGTATCTGTAACATTAGATGTACAAACAATGTAAGTTGTATCCAATACTGTTTAAATCTAGGTATCTGCTTCATATAATGTATATATAAAGACTAACATAAAAGAATAAATATTTTTTCAAAACTTTTACAAGATGCAAAACATATTATACATACGTAAATTTGCATCCCTACTGTATTTTTTCACCGACATCACCGGAAGCACAATCTGTGTCACTTAGGTTGAACGCAGGAAAACTAATTAGTACTTTTGATTTGCGTAAAAATCAAAAGTAAAATTTATGTTATAATATTCTGTGTTTTGATCACAGACTTGCATTTCTTGCCAAAGCCCCTCAGACGCACTCCCTTACAATTGTTTTTTTAAAGTTTTCAAATTACATAATAATTTTAATTGTCATAATGACATGATCATATTGTTATACTTCTTTTAATTTAAATATTTCACACTTTTAATTATTTGTTATTTTCCCACCGTCAAATCTTTTTTTTAAAGTACCATCCTTATTCATATTTCACCACTCCAAACAAAAAATGTGATAGGTCGGTATGTTAAAAGTTTAAATTATAACAAAATTGTTCAGTAACAATTTGAAGATGACGATAAATTTATATTACAGCCAAATTATACTGAAACTACGATGATATAGCATTACTTTTCGACTATTTACTGTTTCCTACCGATATACATACTTACCAAAAACAAAAGATGGCTTAACAACTTTTTGAAGTTAGCAGGAAAGCAGTGGGATGGGTCGGGGAAACCTTAACTCAGTTACCCCTGAAGACACATTTGAGCTCTTCCAATTCAAAGGTTGGACTAGTCCATTAT
>JAUMHH010187951.1:0-14370 GCA_032359455.1 Chlamys rubida
AACACTCAAGTACTCATAAAAAACACACTTGGAGGCACGTCCTAAAATTACCTTTGCTGTTAATAGGAGGTTAAACCCAATGAAACCAAACCAGTCGCTGCCAACAAACTTATAATAAAAGCTGTATATACGTTTACCCTGTAAAATTGTGAGTATTAGGAGAAACTGCTAGAGCTAGTGAGAGGACAAACAAATATCGTTAAAGCTAAGCACATATTTGACAAAAGAATCATCATAACTAACATGTGCTTTTTTGTTTTTTTTTGTTTTATTTTCCTTTAATTAATCAATGCAAAATCCAGTGAAACCGATCAAAATATTATTTATTTCATTCGTTCTTTCTTTCTTTCATAAGAGTGTTAAGTCGTTTGTATGGAAAAAACCTTGAAAAATATTATAAAGGACTATACACATCAATCTTAAACCGTCATGAAGAAAAATTCGTCTATTCAGATGATATTTATAGTATAATTTAAAAACATGGTCTTCTTTATTTCTTAAAGAAGTGTATTCAAACGGATGCATTATACTGCAGCAATAGACAATAGTAAAAAGGAATTTGTGTTGTCGAATAAGGAACACTACAGGGGAGATGTCAAGTAAAACTGATTTTAACAGTTTCGTCATTATTTTACAGTCGCTTATATATGGCAGCTAAGCAATTAACTTAATTTATGCTCATAACACCATAACAAGTTTGAAAATGTATCTCAACTGCTAATAATTTGTGAGGGTAATTATAAGTTAGCAACATTAATATTACAATAATATGGAACAAGACACATAAATAGTTTCTGAACATATTGAAGGTTATTGATTGGCTGCTGATGACGTAAATCGGGATGCTGGCCCCTAATTGGTCAAGGTGACCTGAGGGTCGCGTCCCTTTGTTCATAAGGCAGCCATCTTGCGAATCGTTAGCAGCAGATCTAACTTGATATTTAACACCCACCCACTTCCGACCCTCTGTATTTGTAGTCAGTACAAAATTGACATTTTGGTTTTTAGTTATATTTTAATATCCGATATATATCTTTCACACTTTTTCTGATTCTCCAACACATGCTTTATATAATGACAATGTCAGGTACATGTACAACATTAGTACATGCACGTTGTGAATTGCACGGAGGTTTGGTTTTACTTTTATATTGCGTATGTCTTATTTGAAGTTAAGGTCATTTAGGGACGCGCGCGTGCATGTTTGCCGGAGACAGGGTGTGTTGGTGTACCAGCCTCCTTGTGATAGCGCGGATGTGATGCCGACTATATATAGTGCTGATCGCCGATTAGAGCTCATCGATAAATTGACTGAGTCAATTGTGTCTGTTACGCATTGTGTGAACATTTCTTTCACGGTTGATTATGCTATGTACGAAGTACCGGGTAATTAACGGGTAATGTGGCAATGCATATGTCAACAGTGCGGGGAAAACCTTCCCTTTTTTTAATTTTCAACTTTTTGCAATTCAGTAATTTGTCAATGTACTAAATTGGAAACTAAGAGACATTTACATTGACAGATACTCACTTCTCTTTGCGTTCCATGGACACTCGTTTTAACCTTTGTTGTTGCAAGGACGTTAACTCCAATAAAAACAATAAAAACATTAACATTTGGAATACGTCATCCTGAACTTGGTACAATCATGTAATTCCAAAGTGTTACATAAACGGCATGTTTAACAACGATTGGACTTCAGAGAAGCCGTACAGGTTCATGGAAATAATAGACCTGCATTATCCAACTGCATGATCGTATGAGGCGATATATGAATCTGCATAATCGGGTTCTCCTGTTAATGGGATATTGCAGAAACTAACAAACCTGTTGTATCCAAATGCGTCTGTGTCTTCAAATACACCAAATTTGAACACTTTTCTTTTCCAATCTTTCCAATCTACTTTCTCCTTTCTGGCGGTAGTCGGTACCGTCATCATATAACGCTGGTTTTTGCGAGAAGTTCCCCCCCACCAACATGATGATATTACATGTACCATATTTTTTTCATACTAAACGCTCCAATGTGTAATTCCATATGTATATGTACCAAGATGTCACCAATCCTGTCAGTGCGAAAACAATTGTGTACGACTTGATAAGGATAGCCAACATCTGCCGTTTATACTCAATATAACACTCTACTCCCCAACCTTCAATAAGTCCTCACCATCACACCTGACTAGGTGCGTGATATCGACGCACGGTAAAGGACAACATATATTGACAAAGGAAGTTGCAAAGTTCAGTGCTAATGGAACTAAAGCGAAATAAGAGTCGGTGTTTGACTATTTTTATACAAATTCTTCAAAATTCGATGCCTATTTTCAAAGCGAGTTAAAATAATTAATGCTTTCCCTGTTTATATTTTCGCCCTAAAGCATAGGAAATCAGCACACAAGAAACAAATTATTTTCCAAGGACTATGATAATGAAATAAAAAAAGACGTTACCGAATTAATCACATAATATCCGAACCTAATTTTGATTGATAATCTCCCGCTTGCAATTATCTAATCCAGGTGTATTATTTCAATTACCTGTCTCAAATGATCGGTGGACGTAATTTTAGCTCTAAAGAGGTGTTAGTTTTATCCATGAAGCACATTATGGCTGTTGGTTTTCGTTTCCGTAGGACTATTCTGGTCTCAAAAAAGTTCACATTAAAAGCTTTTTTTTTAATTTTATATACAATCGTTTATCCGATGTAGCAAAGGTAACCAATTTATTTCCAAACTGATATTTAAATTACTTTATTTGTACCAGTGAAAGAAGATCATGTTTACTAAAGTCGACACATCATACCTCCAGGGAATGATCTCATTAAGGGCCTTGAAAAATGCAGCTAGGTTTGTGAAAAAAACCGCTTCAAAGCACATTGGTCCCTGCGTGAGCTGCAACCTAAAAAGCACGCAAAGCTTATAAAGAAGTATTCTGTCGTAATTAAAACAAAATTTGATCAGATCGATAACTAAAAATTGCGTCGTGTCATGTTATTTTTAAATTATTTTTTGCGTAAAAGGCAACGAATGCGACACAGGTTCGGAGTTTCTAGGTATGTGGAATCTATCACCTGTTAATTTTTTAGTCCCCGAAGTTTACTGTAACCATGGTGGCCAAAGTTATCTTTTTAGTGGCACGGTATAAACATGCACACTTTACAAATATTTTAATTTGAAATCATCAGTATTCCTCTAGATTTTGAAATTCATAACTAAAGGATTTTTGATGCACCTACCCGTGCAGGATCGGGGATAGAATAGGCCTACTGTGCCCAACTGTATGATCGTAAGAGGCGACTAATGTGGGGTCCCTGTTGCATCGCGGGTGGTCTCTTCCTTGTCTTCTATTTAGAGGACATTCAAGAAATCGAGAATAGACCTGTTGTATCCCACTGCGTGTGTATCGCAAAAAGTGATTATGTGGGTCCCCTGCAGAATAGGAGTTTTCTTCGACGAAGTGGACATGGAAGTGGAAGGGGACATGGAAGTGGAAGGGGACATGGAAGTGGAAGGGGACATGGAAGTGGAAGGGGACATGGAAAAGGCCAAAATGGATTTGCTGCCCCCATTGCAACACTTGAGATCTTTCTCTTTTCTTGTCTTTCCTATCTACTTTCGTTTTTGGCGGTGTTTCCCCAGGCAACCGTCCTCACATTGTCCTGTCTGTTGCAAGGACATTAAACCCCAAACAAACAAAACAAAACATATTGATTCTTGTTACCAGCATAACATTTGACCTATATAGTGACCTATGACTTTTAACCTGTACATACAGTCGATTCATAAGCATCTGCCTCTGCCTTGGTACATGTAGGCAAGGTGTCTGACCGGGGAAAAGACTCGTGCAGTCTTGTGGTATTGGTCAATTTTGTCATTCGATATAACGCCATCTCGTAGCCCAGACCGAATACGTGACGGGCACGTGACGGCTGAGTTGCAATATCGGATCTCATGGCAAAATGGATGCACATTGCGTTTGTTAAAGCATTGAACCCGTACTTTTTCTCGAAACCACATTACGTATGGCACAAGTCAATGTATATGTACGTACATTTATGTAGTACAGTTGTGGGATCGCACAACGTTGCAAAATGGGTGATGTGCGAGCGATGTGCGCACGATGTGCGAACGATAAAAATCTGGACGATTAGAGCACATTTGTGTGGACGATGGACGAACGCTGTGCGATGACAATCGTGGTTGGTGTAAATTGAGAAATGGCTTAACAATATAATCAGTTTCATGTTTAAAACAAAATAATTGAAGAAGGTATGGCGATCTCTTTCTTGAGAAAGAGTGATGACCACTTCAACTGTCTAAACAATCTTTTAATGTATTTGTTTCAAAGCGACAAACTCGATCGTAAAATGGTTGACCACAAGCATGACTGAGTATATGGTTGAATTTCGTTCCGTAAAATATAACCATGTACATGTATAAGAACAGTAGCGTCTTTGCGTAAATGCCAGATAACAAACTTCTCCTTGCATTGTGCTTTACTTATTGCATATTAACCCAAATAAGGCCTGGTGACCTAATATGAAAAATAATAACAGAAATGAACACGAACGTTCATACTCCAGGCGTAATTATTACTTAAATATGTACATTTCCAGATGACCAAAGCAACGTATAGATATGATATCAACCCCAATATAAACACATAGATGGAATATTGTAAAAACCGGCAAAGTATTACCACTTTACTTCTAAAATGTGTACATATAGATATGCCTGGTTGGTTTAACGTTTGCGCAATAGCCAAGGTCTTTGAACTGCGCTTTTGGAGAAACCATCGAAAAGAATATGGAAAGTGAGAAGAATATAATTTGCAAGTGCTACAATAAAGGCAGGATCTTTTCATCTATACATGAAAAATATGACTAATTTATTATAACTACTAAAATGAAACACGTGAGTCAGGCGTCTGGAGATTATCAATGCGCCATTCGTGGCTACCCATGGGGAGGTTTTAACACAAATCATGGCCGATATGTTTGTCTTCTGGTGCTGAATCAAATCATTATCGCATGTCGGCACTATATTTATCACTTCATTTTCGCTCTGGATTAATGATTAGAAACTTCATTCAATACTGACATAAACGCTGATTATGTTTCAAAATAATACAACTTCTGCTCAGGGTCGTCGAAATGATTAAAATCAACACATTTTGTGTGATTTAGCATCTTGTAACTGTAATTATCTCAGAGTTTTAAACACAACTCTTGTCGTTGGATAGAGACTATTATAATCAAGCAGAACATAACTTTTCTAGTGTGTCAGAAATAAATCCGAGGTTATTCCAAAATGACAATACGTTTTATCTTGATTATATCGCACGTGTAGAATATTGAAATGGCATTCGGATTTACGCCTGACATGTTATTATTGATACCAACAACAGTTATGAATTTCAATAATGACCTTCGCTGCCGTGTTAATATTCGCGAAACTTTTACTATTGTTAGAAAAAAAAAATCTGTTCTTTAGATGATACTATCTTGATAATATTTAATTATTTTCAAAAATTATTTTGATTATTTGTCGATTGTCATGAAACAATTGTCAGCATGGTTTCCCAAGTGAGTTCCATACTCTTACGAATAGCTTTGCCATAGCAAACGCATATAAGAGTCCTGCGGAAGGTGTAACTACTTCGACCTAATTACACTTAGTAATTATGTCGTCTTTGTATTATTACGCCCCGTTGATCATCACCAAAAGCGGAACAATTGTCGCCAACCGATAGGAAAGTCGTCTCGTGATGACGCTTGTTGCTGATGGTGTCGAAAGCTTCTAGAATAATTAACGACACTCACAAAACTCAATAAACGTCTGAAATCAGAGGCTCGCCACGGGGAATATACATCATCAATGTTGATTCAAGGGCTCAACGTGGGTTCCTTATTTGTACAGGGTATTTCAACAGTATGCCTTTTCTGTAGCTCATTGTTATTATTATATATATGTATATACATGTATAAATACACTGTTAAACCACTCCACGAAATATATGTCGAAAGTGGCGTTAACAAATCGCCTCCTGTTAAACCTAATGAAACCAAACCGAATCGTCATAGAACACGGAACAGCGAAAACTTAATCTGCTGCCTAATTGCAAAACTTTGGATTTGTATGTTTTCTTTTCCCACCTCCCTACATTGTGTCTGTGAACCAGCCTTTGTACGACCTTCGATCAGGTTAAACCCACAATAAACTCTTCGTGCAAGTAACGGAACCCCTCCCCTGCAGAATCGGGGTTTTCTTGTCTGTTTTCTAAGAGGACAAGGAAGAAACCGAATCTGATCTGCCACCCTCATTGTCACACTTGGGATATTTTTCGTATTCTTTATATCATACTTACTGGTTTGGTTTTGCTTATATTTTGTTTTAGTATTTGTCTCCTTGTGATAGCGCGGATCTGGTGCTGACTTTATGGTGCTTTCTTGCTGAAATACCATGCCGAAGACACACAGCTCAGCATTCCGCCCTGCTACTTTATACTGACAACGGATGAACCAGTTGATGCCATTCCCCTAAACACTGAACAATAAGCAGGGAATATCAACTACCGTTTGTAAGGACTTTGGTATTTCCCGGCCTGGGGACAGAACCCATTGCCGTCCTAATATGGGCGAACGGTCACTAATAACGACATAAGTGAGGTGTTGCCAAGCTAGGCGCTAGGGACAAAAGAAGTCGAGAGAAATATAAAAACCCAAAATATTACAATGGGTGTGGCAGATTAATTTAGGTTTTTTTTGTGTCCACAAGTAGAGGACACGAAAGTAAATCGACCCCTATAAGGGTGGCCATTAGCATGCAGGAATAAGGGGCTACCAAGTTTCTTCAAATGAATTACATTACACCTATGTTCAATGTCACAGTGGTCAAATATGTTAAAACTCTAAAAAGATAACTTCTTCTAAATAACCAAAATGCATAGGACGTAAACATGTACTATGCTCAGATGAATAGCTACCGAGTTAGATGAAGCAAATCACCTTGAAACACTTTTCAAGGTCACAACACTTTTCAAGGTCACATCAAATCTGTATAAACCTTTACAAGATCTCATCTCGATAAACAAAAGGTATTGGGTGATGCATGCTGGGATGAAGTGCTATAATATTAAATGTCTTAGTTTGAATCCAAAGGTCACAGGAGTCAAATGTTTTAACATTTCTTTTTAAAATGACTCCGTCATTGAAACTGATATTTTGCCTGTAATTTTATGTTCATGTACATAACAAGTGGGAAATATGTACCAAGTGAGCGATGTAGGCCTATTGGGCCTCATGTTTTTATTGAACGGAGGAACAAAGCAATACATATGTTAATATATTTGATTTGCTTTGATATTGTTGTGCTGCTGAAATGTGCTACTGTTGGTCATTAAACTAATGGCACTGTTTTTGAAATGGACTAGTGATGTTGCTACACGTCATTAAAATGGGTTATTCGCAGACATCTCTGATGTAAACATTCATACTAGAGTAGGTTAACAAAATAGAGGACTTAATCTATCAAGCTAATGAATATAATGTGTTACTTATACCGATAATTCCGTTATACTCCTGATGCCCGGAAGGGTTTTTGTAACGAAGATCTTGAAATAATAGCGTCGACAGTTCTCTGTTTTGAGATTTGAAAACGTGACTGCCTAATGGGTCCACTTCGAAGATGAACTGCATGTCCATGATATTGAAATACATGATTGTGTTCTCATCTTCTATAACGTGTAGACGTCAATCAATTAAATAGACGTATGAGCCTTGTTTCAAAGCTTTAGGCGTTCATAGCGACCATACTGGTCGACATTTCGTAAAAGCTGATGTCGACTATAAATTTGCTGATGTAATATCATTGTGTTTCGTTTAACCACAAATCTAACACACAGTGGCTTAGTCTTTGGTCCTTTACTTTAATTTATATTAGATGTAATTAAACTATCCCATATTTGCCTATAATACATGTTAGAAAGTATAGTTATCTACAATTTTAGTACAGATATGTTAAGATGGACGCGTTAAAATTATACATATGTATGTTGGTATTCAGGTGCCATGACATTACATAAGACACACTGGAAATTATACGCTCGTGCAAATGATAGAATTAATACTCACATGTCTATCAAAAACATTTGTGAGGGGATTCAAGCTGTTGTTTTCCCTTTTGTTTGTTTTTAACGATATTGAGTTCTGGTTGTGACTACATGTACCTATTGCACCCAGCACAGTATTTCACCCGAGAACCCGATGCCGACTGTATAGTGCTATCTCACTGAAATACCACCGGCACTAATTACAGCGACCCGCCCGGTCATACTATACTGACAACAGGTAAACCAGTTGTTGCGATAAATGCTGAACGTTAAGCAGGGAATAACATCTACCATATTTATGGACTTAGTTATGTCCCGACTTGGGGACGTCTCACTCAAAGTGTTTACTGTTCTTTTCTGTTTATTTTGCCTTGAACCTCCCTTTTGTATTATCCGTCTATCCATTACGACAGACGTCACTGTTAAGATTCGATTGAAGAGCATAATTATATCTACACTTCACTTACCAACGGAACAAATCGCGAAAACCCTGTTTTTCAGTCAGTATTTTATCCAAATTATACACACCTTTTTTAAACAAGAATTCAAACACTAATAGAACATTCGAATTTAAATCCAACATCAATTGAAAATAACGTTATTCCACCATAATAAGGATGTTCAAAGTAAATTGAGAATAACAAAACTATGAAAAACTTATTCAAAACAGTTCTTTTTATAAATACATATCGCGGATTTCTTAACACACAATTTCATATACCGAGGCTTGGAGGTCGCAGAGAAGTTGCAGCAGCATGTGTTGTTGGCAACGTAGCATCTTTCTGCCGATTACCCAACAATGCTTCCATGTTTAGTGGTGCGACGGTATACTGTTTGAAGTGTTTTTGTTTGTTTGGGGTTTAACGTTCTCGCAACAGCCAGGGTCATGTGAGGACGGGTGCCTAGCGAGACACCGCCTGAAGCAGGAAGTAGATGAGAAAGAAAGAAGAAAGGAAAGACAGTAACAAAAAAAGACCCAAAATGTTGCAATGGGGGCAGCAGATAAATTTTGGTGCATTTAGCGGTCTAAAAGTAACTTTGTTTTCATTTCTACGGTACACCTAAGGTTTGTATTTCGAATTGTCGTTCGGAACCTATTTCGCATGGCGTCTTTCGCTTCAAACAAAAAAAACAGCCCTCAAAAAGATACCGCGGTAGAACTAAAAGATTCTCCCGCGAGTAAATCAAGAATCATTTCGTTTCCGAGTTTTTGTTTCAAGTGATCTTTTTCTGCTTTGTTTTAGACAACGTGTCGCGAGGGTAGCGTATCAATGCACCCCTATTATTCTTACAGACGCAGCAACTGTTATTGGTCTCGCTTCGATTAAATTGAAAAGAATAAAAAGAATAATCTGCTCGGACTCGTTGTCGCTACTACAAATTATTACAATTCGAAAATTAAACAACATTCTCTTACAAAAGATTGCCCTTCGTATGAACAGAATTTTAGTATGCTGCCACCTATGCATATTTTGGTTACCTGGTCACATCGGAATAAGTTGAAATGAGAACGTAGATAATGCTGCTCAGACAGTCTTCCTTGTATTGCAACCGAAGAATAATATATTGCCATATTCTGAGTTTTTGTGCAACAAGTTGAGAAGACGATATAGAGGAAATTGTCCTTTCGCGACTGCGCACAGGCCATTCCTACATAATACATGTTCACATTTTACGAAAGACTATCACGCATGCATGTGATCAACTATATACAGTAAAACATTGTATTATTGAATGCGCTGATTTTCAACAAATAGGTGAAGGAGTTTATAATGTATCGTCTATGAACATTTATTGGAAAGTTTCTTTGTAATTAATATATCTTCTCTCATTTGATCTTTACAGTTTGATTTATTTTCAACAAACTCGTATACTCTGGGTGCTATTTTCATGTCCTTACACCTTTTAACATATTCAGATATATATTGTTTTCTCGTGTATTTGAATGGCCCTAAATGACTTACATTAATGATAGGCTGTAAAACAATACAAAAAACAAATTCCATTTGTTGTCAAAAGCGGCGTTAAATGTGTGTTGAGGAATCGAGTGATTTTGTTCTCCCTATGAGCACAACCCTTGCTTGAAATTGAAATCAAGACTATTTTCATTTTGTTATACTTTTAATACCTGGTGAAGGTTTATCAGTACACCTGTTCTTTATAAAAGTGTAGAAATAACCACCATTAAACAAAATCAAGCTTTCAAAACAACCCAATCTGCACGTAGAAGTTATATGATCGTCGTGAGAAACTGACGTTGTATTCTGCAATTCAATTTAAAATCTAGCATATTTCCCTTCCAGAAAATGTCCAATTAATGTCGATACAATTAATTTTTTTCAACAAGTGTTGATTCACCACGGCGTTTGGTTTCGCCTAGGTTGATTTTTAGCACACCTGCCCAAAAGAACAATTGAGCTTACATGCCATGGCGCAGCGTCCATCGTCCGTCAACGTTTCGTCAAACGACTTCTTAAGACCGAGAATCATAATATTTTGTCTTTTTCTAAAAGAATCAAAGGACATTGAATCGCTATATTTTCTGGAAACTTCCTTTGGATGGAAGCCAACATGTGGCTTTCTTGAATTTTTAGAGTTAAGTTCGTTAGCAGTATTTCTCAGAGGGTACTTTTGGGATCTAGCGCAAGTTTCACGCGAAAGTTACCTGCTGACTTAACAACGCAGACAGGCAGCGACTTGAATTTTGAGAGATACAGTTTGAAAGCACTAATTCTCAGAAATTACCAGAGGGATTTTTTCAAGTTAAACATGAAGGATTTCCGTGGTCCTAGCTATGTATACCATATTTTGGGTTTGAACGGAAAACGAAGGTATAGCCGACAGTGGCCATCTTGAAATTTAAGATTCAATGTTTGTTTGTGCTATTTTTCAAAAGTGCCCAAGAAATTTCAAATAAAGTTACCAATGGTCCAAAGGTATGCAAATCGAATCGTGGATGCGATCAGTAAAACATAAATGGCCGACAGTCGGCCATCTTAAATTTCGAGACTTAAAGTTTGTCAGCGCTATCTTAGAAAGACCTGAAGCGATCATGCTCAAAAGTTCAAAATATAATACCGGGCGAGATTAAAGGCATTGGACCTCTCGTTTATGAAAGCTGCAGATTTTGCATCCATAATTGAAATTCCCTTTTTTGAATCCACGTTTGGTACAACATCGGTAAACAATCCATTTCAGATCAGCTATCTGTACGATTTATATATATAAATTTTGTGACTTTGTCATACAAAATTTGTTTTACATTAACGATGGCAATGTTTCTGGTACATTATCTATGAAGAAATATAGCATATCAAACACCTGTCAAATTTGATCATCAGCCTTTTGTTTATTTCTCCACCTTGAATAGTTTAAATGTAATGCTAAAACTTATTTACTTTTTTATTCATTTACAAAACATTAGGTTCGATCTAAAATCCTTATTCAATGAATTTGACATGAAAGACAGTTTTGGCAGTACTTCGCACATCTAATAAAAATAAACCATTATCTGTATGTAAGGACATGTACGCTATTGTATTAATATAGACATATATAGACTTGAACATGTCTCATCGAATCACCTCCGTACCGTGAAATATTGCCCGGAGTCCATCTAATTCACTATCACTCCAAAATATGTATAGCAGAATTTTGCTTATGAAAACATCAAATACATATCCATTCAATCTGTGGGAATCATCAAACCTTCAGCTCTGCAATGTTTCTTGTCGTACAGGAATGAAATAAAATGATATTAGGAAATTGCATGTACTAGCGTGTTCAACTTAACTGTATTGTTACAGAATTGATGAATGCTATTAAATCTGTCACATTTCTAAGAAGCATTCCATCAATTGGTTTCAGACAAGCAAACATTTCCCAAGGGAATTCGTCAACACTATCTTTGTATTATTTTCCAGTCTTTTATTTCCTAGCGCCTTACTTGGCAACCCCCTCTCCCCTTTTTGCTTAGATGTTGAACGTTCACTCAGTGGAGGAATGCAATAGAGGCTTCCCCGTCTCTTGTTTGGTCGTTCATTCATTACCCATTCTTATTTATTGATTTGTTCATATGGAGTTGAACATCCCGCAATAGCTGAAGTCAAATGAACACGGGTGCTTAGGTTGGCACTAGCCGCAAAGACAGATGCTACATGTAAGTAAAACAGTAGGGTCCAAAGAGTTCCACATGGGAGCAGCATTTCAGTTTTGGTCTTTCCGATGTCCCCTTAGCAGTAGGCAGTCTGGCACAGAAGAAAACCCCGACTTTGCAAGGGATCACACATTTGTCGCATCTGATGATAACCTGCAATGACATACAGCAGGCCTATTCTTTTACCGAACCCGCAGGTAGCCTGCTTAATTGAAGCGCGAAGACCAACATCAATGTATACATGTAGCATGTCACGAACCATTTACAATAAAGCATCTGCTGTTAGATTGCCGTTGACCTTCAGCCAACAAGAGAGTTTTTATAATAATGTAACGAACCTCTCATGTTTTATCGACCTTTTATCGCCCCTAATGACCTTCTGTGTTGATATGCCGTAAAGAATGTAATAAGAATACGCCATATGTGATAAAATTGCGTTTGTTTAATGTCACTTACTCTAACATATTGTTATCAACCATTTATTGCCCCTAGTGACTTCTTGTGGGTTACTTAGGCATACAGAATGCAAACATAATAATACGCCTTTAAAATACCGCGAGGATTTTATAAAAAGCATGTACAACTCTCATCTTAATTAGTATAAGTTTGTTTGATACCCACCGTCTAAAACTTAATCCGTAAATGTCAAACACATTATACCCTGTCAAATACTGTAGGACTAGAATAATGGTTTTAATTATTAACTAATAGACATCTGCGTTTCATAGATTAGAAGGAATCTGATATGACGAATAGAAACGCGAAATGCGATCCAATGTCGTCAGTGTTCTCTCTAACAGTTACAGAAATAAAAGAAAAGTGTTATAGAAAGTGACCCAATGCTATTTTACTATAAACAAACAAAACACGGGGCAGGCAATCGTGTTTACGTGCGGCTAGCGTGTGCGTGTATAGGAGAGATGGTCAGGTTATCACCAAAGGGATACCCTTGGGTAGTAATAGCGTGTCGTAAAAAGAAATCCTATTGTCGTGTGTGTTGTTCGTTTTCACCTTTAGTATCATGACGATAGTCATCAAGTGCGATGTTACCACCAGATAGTCCCCTTAAGGATAATACACGAGAATATTGAAAGTTCTACCGATGACCTGAATGACGCATGGGTTGTTTGTGACGACAGAATGCTTCGTAACTTCTACTTAAGATTGCACTATGGTTTGCATTGCTACGAAAACATGGCCGTTTATTAGTCTCTGTAGTGTGTCAAGAGGATTATTTTGGTCGAAACCTTGGACTTTTTGTTAGTGTTTTAGTATCTCAAATCTTTAAAAACAACCATAAAGAGAAAGGTACATTACTGAACATTAGATAAACACAATCTGTATTTTTAGATTAAAAGAGCAAATCAAAACTAAAACTATCCTTACAAAAAAAGAAATTATTTACTGTACACGTTTTTCATTAAACAGACTTTTTTTCAGAAATTTGTAATGGCAAAGTGGCAAAATAAATGGAGTCAATGCGTAGACAACAAATTACACTGTAAAACCGAAAATCGGGGAATGATATCTATACTATGGAGAAAATCCTCGAGACAAGGCTATCCTTGCCGTCTCCGGATTGGTCATTTATACATAACCAATTCGTATTTGTTGAAAGGCGAGGACTCGCTTCAATGCATAGCATGTCAAGAACCATTTACAGTAAACCACTTGTTATCAGATTGAATTGACCCTCAGCCAACGAGAGATGTTTTTTTTAAATAATATAACATATCTCAAATGACTTTTCGAATGGGTCAGTATCTCAACAGTTCTAACCTACCTCAAAACTGTTGGTCTCATCAAAAAGATAAAACTAAATCCAAAGCACTTTTACAATTCTTTCAAGTTGACGTTTGTCTTTTACCTTTTTCGTTCGTTATTTCCTTTAACATGTTTTATCTACTTGTATTGGCTCTACTGACCTCTTTTGTTTCGATGGTCTGTTAAGAATCAAATATTAATATTAACTAGAAAATGTCTGTAAGACATGAATGCCCCCTATATAGCAACCGTGACCTTGGCCGTGACCTTGGAACCCTGAAACACAACGATGCCTGACGTATACTCATACTTGACCTTTGTATAAAGTTTGACCAAA
>JAUMHH010187962.1:0-14369 GCA_032359455.1 Chlamys rubida
TTGGATTGTTATATTCACCTCGCGTGCACGGATTCTGTAGGTTTCGGGGTAACATCGCAATATATTTAGACCTATAAAAGGTGTTTTGACCAATCAGCGTGTGGGAAAATGACAGTTATATAATAATATTAAACATTGCTTAAATATGACCTTTTTATAGACGGAACTACATGCAACAAACAACGCCATAATGATGATAGTTAACAAACAGCAAATGAAAAATACGTTCTGAGGGAAAAAAATCATCATTAAAGATGTAAAGTGATAAAAGCCTAGAAGAGACATATCTCATTAAGATATATACTCTAATGTTGTCATCATATCAGCAGTCAGCATGCAGCTCAACATTAACACTAGCATGTAATACCCAAAGATACACATGCATATGCATACATGTACACATGTAATTCAAGGTTTATAAAGATGGAAACATATATATATATATGTACCATTTCTTCATGGATGAACTGTTCATGTCATATCCGTGCCTTTTTTTAATTTCCCTGACTAAACTGTTCTAGCTCGAGTCGGAATCCTATTGCATTATATTACGTATTATCTTATGTTGCTTACTTATACTAGCCCACATCCGAGACTAATGAAACTGTAAGTAACAGCATCTGCCTCTCAACCTGTTATTGCCTGTGTTATTGTTACATGTATGTTTGTCTACTTCGTGATTAGTACAGCTACAGTAAAACAAGAGTACGGAATGGTGTTGACTTTATTTGAAACTCCGAGTAGATTTGTCCGTTTTTACCGATTCCGACTGACCAACTGAAGACATACACTCCTGCTTTTGGACAGGCAAATATACCTGACACCGGATTGTAGCCTCCACCAAGGTTGGTTACCGGATGATCATTCTTCATAGTAAAGTCGTCTACTATATTATTTATAATAATTTTAAAACTAGTTAGTTAATTTTCAAATTGTAAAAGACACTAGGTAAAACTCGTGTCTTTATACAATTTGAAGATTAACTAACTCGAGTTAGATAAACATAATAACTTATCATCACGATTTTGGGGACTTGTTTCTCCCATAACGTTCATTTTTTATCTGAAAACCCACTTTTTTCCATTGGAAAATACATCATGTGTGTTTCCGATGGGAGAAACATATGCCATGGAGCGTGACGTCACAATGGAAAATGAGGTCGAAAAGCATTGTAACGTGACGTCAAAAATCAAAGATTGACCAATGAAATCACGCCCATGCTGCTACCCACTAGTGGGTAACCAAAAATGTTTACCAACTCCTAGCAGGTTTATCCAATGAGTGAGGAGTGAGGAAACCTACAGTGGTTGTGGGAGAAACGCATCCTCATCACTCACCATCCCAGTAGAGACATAAATACGTAGCTGCTAATTTTAGTGTATTATCATAGGACAGGAATTATAGACGTACCTGCAACACGTGCCATTTTACTTATTTGTGGAGTTGCTCCAGGAGGGCCTATCGGGATGTCACTAGCAGCAGTTGTGACGCTGGGCTTGACCTCTTCAGGCAGGCGATTCTCATGAGAATTACCCGAAGAGTCTTTGTTTTGCTGGTCTTCATTACGTTCGTCGAAGTCAGCAGCCAATCGTGACTCTAAGGATGCAACTCTTGCTTTCAAATGTTTGTTTTCAATTTTAACAGAACTTAGTGCTTCTTGCATGTTCGCGACAATTTCTATTTCGTTTTTCTGAAACTGTTTCAGATCCTCGATTTGCCGGGTGAGTTCGGTGACTGTATGCTTGAATGTACTGATGGTATCAGAAACATAATCGGACTTTTCATTTGAATGAAACTGACCAGTGGCCACAGATAAGGACAGGACAAGGACCAGCAGCGGTTTGACCATTATATCAAGCTACAAATAGATAGGTCGAAAATGTCATATACAAGTTCATGTAAACAATAAATCTCATAAAAGACTGGATCCTTACTAACGTAAGTTTGTGGGAAAGGAATAACTTAGAACGGGTACACTGTACATGTACAGCCTATATAGGACAAGGAAGTCATTACAGCAGGGTAGACAATAAAAGTAACCGAATTTTCGGAGAGATCTGCCCCTTTCTGAAGACACATGAACAGAAAAAAGACAGCAGTGATTAATGTTAGTGAAAATGATTTGTTTCACAATTAGTGTTAAATAAATGAGGATAAATATTCATTTATAACAAGAAAAAATGAAATAATATAAAAGGAAACTGCTGTTAAAAGGTAGCAATCTTTAGCAAATCTTTAATCATTTGCTTTAATCATATACGCAAGTAACAAATAGGGAAATATACATGTACGCATGGGCTTTGAATTGTCACCGACACACTAATTATGCAAATGAGTCTGTACATGTATTGTGATTTAACGTTGTACTTTTTTGACAAGTCACAAACCTCATTATGTGCAAGACATACCGTGTTCTCACTCCTAACTAACATACCTTCAGAGGAACCATCGTCTCCATACGGTGATCGACATAGATATGACCTTCTAAAGTACTAGTAAATGAGCGTACTTTGTGTTTCTGATAACAACATCGCTATCATAGGGGTCAGTTACAGGGATATTTCCAACATATAAGAATCAAAATGTAATATTCTGCTTTGAAACACCACGGACTTATTATAATTTCGTGGTAATATATAACACCTCAATCTAGCCAATAACAATAACGAGATAATTTAGGGTCACGGTACACGTGCACAAACTCCCAGGCGTAAGAGTTTCAACTAGTAGTGATAGGTCTATAACAGGTGTTAATGTAAATGTAGTAAACAATCACAGGGATATTCGAGGCAAACAGCAAAAGAGACTATATCTCTGTTAATTTATCGCCAATAAACAATTACTGACTTACAGTTGTCATTAGTGGGTAGTATGATGATAATAATGCATGAAGTATGTTTGTATTGTATGCATGTACATTTGTGTATACAGTGTATTCTGCACGACTGGTGTACAAACCATATTCAGTTGATTTGCTTCTTCAAGACTTCAAAGACTGATTTAAGTATTAGGACATTTGTTCGTTGGCTATGTGCCTCATGTTAACCAAGAAATTACGTAGCCATGGTTTCCTACCTCATTCTATTTCTTTTCATTCTACATTGAAGAAATACTGCATTAATCACCGTAACTTCATTTGTATTGCATTACCACATGAAGCATGAAAAATACTTCCACTTCCTGATTCTTTATCTGTTTTTGTTTTTTTTTAACTTTTCATTGTGTCCGTCTTTCTTTTTTGGTATATCAATGGTAAAATCATGATGTTCTGTTTCCTATTTACTTCGAATTCCGATATAGTCCTTGAGTTTTACGCTGTGTTTGGTTGTTTTGGTCAGTAATAAGCAACGTCCTTTTGGATGTGTATACATCTGTAGGATTATTGGTGAGCGACATCCATTCCCAGATCAGGAGACATACTGACGGATTCTGCACGTGGTACAGGGGGGTTACCGACATCTGAGCTCAGTCAAGTCTATTGTGGACAATGACAACATTAATATTATCTGATGTACTTTTTAAAAGAATTTTGATGGAGGTTCACACTCATAGCAATGTATCCAGATTGGGAAGGTACATGTAAATTCAAGCCGTGTTTTCCTGGCAGTGTAATTTTTTGAACGATAGATGTGTCCATTTAGTAATAATCGTAAAACACCCCATTCATATCTAATTGTCTATTCGAATGTTGTGTTGAAATATATTACATTGAAATTCCAAGTTACCCAATCCTACATAGAATAGTCCATAGACCAATACATTTTTCTCGATAATTCTATTCAATTACTGTATAACACGAAATGTTCGTTGTGTATAAATATTCGTTGTTTTCATGGTTGCTATTGAACCAGGAAAATAAATACAACGAATTTGAATGATAAACGTGCCTACTGTTTGTTAATCCACGAAAGTTTGTACGATGAAACGATCTGATAAGGTTTCAAACCACGAAGGAAAGTACCACCGAACATTTCGTGTTATGATTATAATTTACCATATTTTAAACAGGCGGAGAATCATGTTTATTAATATTTAATCGGAAGATTTTTAAAAGTTTCTTTATTATTTGATGATAATTGATCATGAATCATGGGGAATATGCACACGTTGAACAAGACACAAATTTCAAAAGGAAAACTCGATTTAATCTTCGACTGTTTGTTTAATTGTAAATTCATTAATATTCAGTTAACTATTATTTCAATTCCCTGTGACACAAATAGAGAGCTGAAATATGCGCAATACGATACGTCACTTTTGCTGTGATGAATAATCGCAGAAGTTAACTTGTATCAGTTGTCCACGTGACTACTATTTCGTGTATGAATTCCACGCCAACAGACAATACAAAAATGTTATATGTCAGATCTGTACCGAGTATGAATACACTGTAACACACAATTAGGGTATTGGAAAAACGATAGCATTGTGTATTTAGTCTGTACATGTACAAAGTTCGTAGAAAACAGACATATTGTAATGAAAATAAACACTGGAAATATGAGGTTTCCAGACCAGCTAGAAAATTTATTAAAACACAATGAAAGTGTTGATCAATATGTTTTAAGTAATAGAAACATATCATGCTCACACACAGTTAAGTGAAATTATCAAAGTAAATGAAAGCCTTGGTGTTTACAGAGAAACGTTCCCAAAAACTTGAATAGTGCAATCATTGTAAACTGAAAACAAGCTTACATTTGTATGAACGGAATTATTGTAAATTGGAATCATATGTGTTACAGTAAAAGGATTATACACAATTTAAAGAAGTATTTATTGTAAACTGAAAATAAATCTTGAAACAATGTTTAAAAGTAGCTATCTTACTCTCCTTTACAAAGATGAATCAACCAAAAGGATGTTTGTTCTGGCTTAGAGTTAGTTCCCTTGTCAAGGTTTTTTTTCATAAGCATTGCAGTCCACAAGTTTAACCATTAAGATTTGTATTTTAATCTGATTGTGCATTTATAATTCTCTGATAAATGTAGCAACATTAGTTAACCCTTTCACACCTATGTAACTTTAGTAGACTCGACCATGCATTGATCTGGATTAGTCTGACTATTATTGTCTACATTGGTGAAAGGTTAAGTGTACCTTTTGGCAGTGTACATGTTCTTAGTTAGACCTTTTCATTTATTTGTTTTTGTTATGATATTTCTATTTTCAAAATATCAAACAAATATATTTTGTAAAATTATTACAACATGTGATTTTTAGGGAATACTTTCATAACGGTGTGAAAAGAAGAAATACACATATATTTCAACTTGATATCACCCTTTACATTGAGCATGTTAGCAATTCATGGAATATGTATGTAAGCTATATATGACAATTTAGAAATATCAATCAATTTCGTGTATGCTACAAACAATACTAATTTGTATGTAACGCTAACACAACATGGGATATTCAAACACCACCCTCCATTGGCAAGAACAACTTGTCTAGAAATGAAAATGGGCTTGCAAGTTATATGCATAACGTGATTACAGGCCTCTTGCATTATCCAGCATCTGACCTCCCACTTTTTTCACAAGTCTTTGAATCTATTATACATGTATGATACCTTTAACAAGCCTGTCATTGGACGAGAAGAACGTTCAACATATATTTATCTGTTATTGACCTTTCCTTACCAGTAACTACAGCAGAACATGCCAAACAATATTAGGGCTGGGATGATACACTGATGTATCAGTATGTATGTATCGATTCTTCCCTGTGCTATATTGCATATCGATACTAGAAAACATGTATGGTTAATATCGTTTTGCCTGAAAAACATTCTAAAGTCAGGATTGACTTGCTTTTCATATTAGAAAAGACAATGATAGTTGCTTTTATCTTTTATTCCGACTAATTACTTGTTATCTTGATGATAATATTACTTTTGGAGCTGAAAAACTATTTTGATGCATATCTAGTCAATATTATTGAAAATCTGTTCATTGTAATGTTCCCTAATTTTTCAAACTTCCCAAAACAAGCAAACTTATATATCCTGCTACATGTCATATCAGACATCCAGTATCGTGATATGTATCACTGCACTCACTACCTGTATTATCCCAGTCCTCGACAATATAATAGTACCATATATATCCAGCAAGAAGCTGGTACAATGTATGGATATCCGGTATTGCTGATGAAGCCCTTCCTGAAGGATATACTGTAACCAGAAAATGTTCGCTGCAGTTTAATTATGACTTTTTAGCCCTCCATAATAAGGGCGAATATATCATTCTAGTGAATATAAGAAAACCTCCAATGTTTCCAATGACGTCTGAGTTGTTTATTGATTTCTCTCCCTAGCCTTTCATTTGAAATCAATGAATCCTACTGGACTCCATCAAATTTTCTCTCAGAACAAAATATTATTTCAGAGGAATGTTCCTCGTAAGAAGAATTTCCAGACCTAAACAAATCCTGTTTTGCAAAGTCATTTTGTCAGAGTACATCACACACACATTTCTAACTCACACAAATTTCCATCGAATAATCTGACGAATTGAAGATAACATTAACTGGTATTGAACATAAAATCCCTTAGAAGAAATCTGAGGCTTTTTTCCTTTTAGGTAACTGTAGCAGATTGTCAGTAAGAGAAGCAATATCGGAACCATCTCTCTTACTCCCCGGAGTCCTTTCACCTGTAGGAGTACTACTGGCACTTTTGGGGGTAAGTTTGGGGGTAAGTTTGGGGGTAAGGGTGGGAGTCTTGCCTCCTGCGAGTCTGTGAGTGGGAGATGGGGTGTAACTAGCTTGTAAGGCTTTGTCTGACTGTGTCCGCACACCAAGCTGAGCTGTGGCAAGTCTCTGTGCAGCTGGCGACATGGACTGAAGTCTTTCTGTTGTAGATCTTCTAAATTTTGGAGAGGGCCTATAAATAAAAAATAAAATATTAACTGAAATAGTTTCCAAAGTCAGGATTGCCTGTCTAATTCTCTAATATGAAAAGCAGGATTTTAGAAAAATATTGCTGCATCTAAACAAATCTATATTTAACATTTTAAAATTTAGTCAAACCACTTGGTGGAATAACTATTTTTACATTTCTTTTTATAAATTCATTGCTGTATTTTTGGTAGAGATAATAAGGAAGATTGGGATTTAAAGAATTTTTGTAATTCCATAATATTTTGAATGGAAAAAGAAGGGAGACCACTGGAAAACATTTCATGAATTGATACTACAATACATAATTATGTGACCAGTACATATAAATGTACATCTCTAAATGACCTTAGTTTTTCAGATGATGTTAAACGTCAAACCTAACCTGTAAATCATTATGTATTAAATGTTCTGATGGCTAATGTAGATAACCTAACCTGTTAATTATTATGTATTAAATGTTCTGATGGCTAATGTAGATAACCTAACCTGTTAATTATGATGTATTAAATGTTCTGATGGCTAATGTAGATACAGCTATATAAACAAAGAAACCTTTTATTTCCTTTTTATTTTAACTTCAAAGTTGCATTTTCAATGTTTAAAGTTTCTCTGAAGTTAAAATTTCTAGGAACATGAAAACCTTCAATGCAAACAGGTATTTGGTATTTTCAAGTTACAAATATAACACATACCACACCCCAACACCCCAGCTAAGTAATATAAACAATAAAACTCCAGTGAAAACTGCGATAGAACATCAAACTTACGATGACAGTCTAGCCTGTACAGACTTGAGGGCCTTTTCTTTTTTGTCCCTGTGAGCTTTACTGGCTTTCTCTGAAAGGTCTAAAGCAAGTCGGTCTCTTTTTGGCATCTCTGGAATCTGTCATAAGAAATATTTGAATTAACATTTTACCATCGGTGAAATAAAGTCAAAGATAACTACAACAATAAAAGAAATAAGGGTCGCACCAAAATGGGGCAATTGTAAAACCTAGTTGTAAAACCAACATCTAGATTGTTAACATTAATCTGTCACTTATGTATACAGGAAAGTCAATCTACTAAGTAATACTCATTGTTCACATATGGACAGTTCCTGTCAATACTTGGACAAAATCTGAAACACTCCTTTGGAAAGTGGATTTTCCCTGTATTAATGCCAAGAAACCAAATGGCCCTATTAAGATATCATTGAAAGAAAATGAGGAAATTTGATACATCAATCTCTATTTTACATTTACAGTTTTACAAGGCACCGTAATACAACATTATGAGAATCCTCTATTCCAAGTGATTGGTTGTCTTGGAGTTAACATTGAATCTTACCTTGAATGCTGGACCTCCAGCCCCAGTGAAAGGTGTGTCACTGCCTTCTATTCTGAATGGGGTGCCATCGATCTCACCCCAAGTCATAAATGGCGATTCATCGACACCAGGAGCTGGAGACGGCGTGCCCACAAAACCGTACCCATTGACTTTAGGAGATTCTAAGGGCATGACCTCTTTTCCGTCGTGACCTATCTTGCCATAGCACGAAAGGGCTTTGAATGATGCTGCCTGTTTTATTTGTTCAGTACTCTTTATCTGGTTCCAAGGACTGATCTGGAATCTTGTATTCTCATGAATTATCTCCCTTGATTTGCCTTTTTTTAACTCCATTATTTCAGTTTCACTTAATTCTACACCTGTCAAAACCAGAAAAAACACAAAATGTTAAATTAATGAAACTTATATACAGCAATGATTCATGAATATCCTCTTATGTACAATAAATCAACTCATATACTATCATTGATTTTTTTCATTTGAAGACAAATTTCTGATTTGTAATATTTTTCATGTGTTTTTTGGTTTAGATATCAAAGTGCATCAAGAAGCCCACTAAATTTTGAGAAAAAATATTATAACAAATTT
Source organism: Chlamys rubida (assembly GCA_032359455.1). Classification (NCBI taxonomy): domain Eukaryota; kingdom Metazoa; phylum Mollusca; class Bivalvia; order Pectinida; family Pectinidae; genus Chlamys; species Chlamys rubida. Next base: position 8,824 of record JAUMHH010187962.1, read on the forward strand.
ATCAATATTTGAAAATCACCAGTTTTCCTGGTTTTAATAAGCGGTACAGATTGTATCAATCCTTAAAAGTTGTCAACTGTGTTGAACAGTTGTCACACACTTCATAGATTGACCAGGAACAAAAAAGTTCTATCAAAACAATGGAAACCATTTTTTTTTTAAATTACGTTACTTCTTTATTGATACTCACCATCAGGGACATACATAAGTGAGTTCCTAGCCTTGTACTTCCACGAGTCTGCTCCAGCTTGAGGTGGCCCCTCTATAGCCTGCTGTTCTATACTGGGTAATGCCAAACGTTCATCCTCCTCCTGTACACAAAATTGATACTCAAATAGCTTTTTAATTCAAGTTATTCTTTCTTATAAAGTAATGTCTTTTTTTCATGCAGCCTTGTTCGTGTGATAGCACCACATATACTGACCGCACATGTACAAGTCTTCAAATCAAGTTATTTTAACAGAACTGTGTTTTCAGACAGCACCATTTCCTACCATGATAATGTGATGTCTTTATTCCATCCTCCACACTGTTTTGTCTACTATTGACGGTTGACATTAACACAGGGTATTATTTAGCAGAGTTTAAAAAAAATATAACATACACACATGGGGACATTGGTATCAAGTACAACTGTAGGTATGTAATAAAAGCAACATCATACTTAATTGTTCATCATCTGATGTCTGATTGGAATGATCAATTTTGTGATGGTTATGTTTTACGCAGGCTAAAACCCTCATGTGATATATATATACATACACTTGTAGGTGCAATATATCAAAAGCACACTTGCAATCTGAGTCGTCAGATGATCACACGTGTGGCATTACCTAATATACTGTATACCGGGAAACATTCACCGCAGTTTAACTTTCGCCCCTTTCGATCTGAGGGCGAATTAAACATGACGGCGAAAGTTTAAAAAGAAATTACGTATACGACGGAATATGTTTTGTCACTATTTCGTCTACACTGAGGCTTAAGTCAGGTACCGTATGTGATGCAATTGGGGTCCAGTGTGTCCGGCAGTTTAGGGCAAATTTAACACTGGGCGAAAAAGGACTCTGCCGGTGAAGGGCGAAAGTTAAACGGGGCGAAAGTTTCCCGGTATACAGTATATCAAATTTGCATTTAAGATATACTGCTGCTTCATTTCAAAGAATATGAAAATACTATTTCACATACTGTTACAGTGGTTTTGTATTTATCAAGAAATATATCTCTACCATTGTTAAACTTCAAAAAATATATGTCTGTGGTTTACATACTGTTGTTCTGTCTTTTTCATTTTCATACAGCCAGGCATGCTTCTCTCTCTGTTGCTTCTGTGTCTCCTCCAGAATCTCAGCAAAGGATGCATTGTCTTCACTGGTGTTTTTAGACAAGAACTTATCCAGACCGGCAAGGTCTTTTTCCTCTGTAAATTAAATCAGAAACGGATGAGATATCATGAAAACAAAATGACGGCATTGAAACGCAATTAAAAAGTTCAAGCTGATTCTTTCAAGGGAAGTTACAGTTGAGAAATCTGGGTTTTCAGTTGATCCTTGATTTTTAACAGAATCAGACGTCAAATCATCTTTCCCCAGATATCTAAATGGTCAAAACATTGATGTTAGAAAGATATATCCCTTCGAACCCAAGAGTCAAAACTCATTCAGGACACCGATAGGTGTAATCTACAGTACATGCATGCATCTAGACTCTACGTAAGCTGTTTCTCCATTTCTTTGTGTATATTTAGGATGAGGAATGTTTAAGAAAGATTTTGGTATTTGTGTCATCTACGAAAATGTTTGAATGTTGCTGAAGTTGTTCAAGTCAAATTCAATATCTCTAAAAGCATATTTAATTGCAAGAGTGCAAATGGAACCTGGGATAAATTGAATATTTTACAGTAATAAATACTAATTTCAGCTGCAGTATGTAGGGTCATTTAGATATATTTTTTATTTGTTACAAGTCCATGTAAAATAAAAGCAGTTTCAATTTTAAATATGTGAATCCCTGATGGAAATGCTTACAGGTAATTGTGAATTTTGTTACTGTAATATGCCGTGTTCTCTTCAGGTTTGAAAAAGGGGGTAGTGGGGCATTGCTAGTGTACATGTAATAAAGGCAGAATTTCAAATATTTAGAGAATGTATTTGATGCCCCTTTAACTCCCCTTACATATGGAAAATCACTGACAGGTTAATTAATGCAAAAGATGTTTAGATGTAGTAAAAGTGGAAGAATAGAACAAAGTATCTGTACTTTGTTAGTGAATGTGTCTTTATTAGAAATAGAAAATGATAGTGAAAATATGGTATTCAGGACTTCTATGTCCATTTTGTTTTCATATTAAACCAATAGGTCCATGCATAATTTTCTTAATCATAATAATCTCATAACAGTTAGTTACTTCTCAAATAACTACACTAATAGCTTTGACAAGTATCAGTTTTTATATTATATATAGTGGTTCCTTACTGGTTGTCTTGGACTCTGTCTCAGGCTCTCTCTGTTTTGGAGACTTCTGTCTACTCTCTGGTTCTGGAGTCTCAAAGGTGGCTGGTGTGGTGTCTGTAACATAAAAAGTTGAACTTGAAATAATAAAAAAACAAGTAAAACAAGAATTACGCGTAATTATATGTCTCGCCTATCTCGCTTTGTCAATAATGTAAAAGTCCATACTACAAAATACGTATAATAAGGAATGATAGTAAGAGTAACTTGACCAAGTTTCAATTGAATCGGATGTGATTAGCTTGGTCAAAAACTGGACTTAAACGCAAATTCTCAAAATCCACAAAAATTCTGAGTTTTTAACCCAAAAATACTAGAACCTGGTAAAATATTTTCTCCAAACTTTGCCCATGTGTTCTGATTGACGGAAAGAGTAACTTGACCAAGTTTCAGTTCAATCGCATGTGAATAACTTTGTAAAAAGTGGAGTTCCGCTGCTGTGGCCGCCACCGGAAAAGCAATACCTTAGTCTCGCTTTCCTCGACTATCGCTGAAGGCGAGACAAAAATTGTGGAGAAATTGGAAAGAGAATATCTTTCCCCTTAAATAGAAAAGTCCTGATTTAATCAATGGGTGTGATTTTATCAACATTAATGAGGACATGTGTTAAACATTGTTTACTATACTTTTGTGCATCACAGGTGCTAGCCTCGTCCGTCAGTACACCTATAATATCATCTGTCAATACACCTATGTACCTATGGTTGCATTATGCACAAAAATGAAAATGAATTGAAATTGAACTTTTCATGTGACATTAAATTAAAATTTCAAATTTAATTACCAGGTAGTCATTAATACAATAATATTCAGTTTTATCTCCCCTTTCTACAATAGAAAAAAAAAAAAAACTAAAATGTTCATAGAATAATTTTTAATTAAACATTATATGAACAGTGCAGTAGGACGTCATTTTACAATTAGCATACACATTAATATCGAAAGAGAAACTGTTCAATCCAGAAAATCATATTTTCAAATAATATTTACAAAATGTGTATCTGTTCAAAATTGGATAACATTAGTGTTGATAAACAATAAGCTCCATAATATTTAGAGACAAATTTAAAGTCAATTAATCCCTGTTCCACTACAGGCTAAACACTTGTTGTTCTATTGGTTTTGGTTTTTTGTAGATACAGTTACCTCCCCTTAACTTTGTTTTTAGTATCACTGTACTGCAACTCGGCCAGTGCTATCATTGACCAGGCAGTTTAGTTGGTTGGGGAGACTGTTTAACAATCAGAGGTCCAGGGTTCGAATCCTGGGCCTCTTGAGTTTATTTTGACACTCAGAACACTTGTTGTTGATATATATATTATGTCTTCCTTATTATTTTGTTACAAAAGTTCTGTAAGGTTTGGTTTCTTTTCAGAAATGATTTATTAATGCCACAGTCCAGCCTGAAAAAAAATTCACAAGCCTATTCACTTTTTTTTAGCTTTTGGTAGTGGTACAGGGATCTTTATGTCATTATATGACATTAATGCCATCATACAATACTATACAAAATTATTTTACATATGAGATACATCACATGCGTTTCCTATCTGTCAATCTCTCCATTCTGTTGCACCAACTGAGCCAAGGAGTCAGAGACAAGTGTAATCTATACAAAATATATTGTTCAAAGGCAAAGGAATTTCATAAAAAAAAAGAAAAAAAGATTTACAGACATATTAGAATTAATATACATATTCTATTTGGTAACAAACATGTTTTGATAAATATATATGTTTTAATCAACATATACGTCTAATTATTACACTCATTTATCATTAACACACCTGTTTTACAATGTAATTTGCTGTCATTTTAATATAAACATATAATTTAACAATAAAGTTGTCCTTGGCAAACCTGTTTTACCAGGTTATTAATATGTAAGCATGTTTAATAGATATGAATGTTTTAATTGGATTTCGGTACTCACTACCATAAATGACTTTTTCATAAGACTAATTTCTGTATTGATTATAGATTCAATATGAATTATAATTATAATATTTCACCGATATAGGCTCGACAAATATCAAATTATTATAAATAATTAACCAGCACCTTCTTAATGGCAAATGAAAGTACATGTATTTGCAAATGAAAATTGTATTGGCAGGACGTGAAATATAGTAAACAGCAAAACAAAGAGTTTCATAGCCATTTCTAGTACAATATATCAACACAGGGTCTCCTTTGAGGACAACACAAGCTAATTGCAACATAGGTATCATAAACGTACCACTCCGTATATCTCCCATTGTAACACAACACCATAAAAAGCTTATATTGTTACAAGTCAACAACTTTGATTTGTTGTGCCATTCATGTATCGAAAATTATAATACATCATCATAGCAACTACAAAATTATATTTTATATGCTTCAGATCTGAAAGTAATACATTTTGAAATGGACATTGCATCGAATATCATTTCCATTGATTAAAATGTCCATCATTATCCATGTCATAACTTGTGTATAGTTATTCCATCACAATGTCCATGTTGAGTGAACAATCTATAGATTATTTGCCATAACTTGTGTACAGTTATTACATCACAATGTCCAAGTTGTGTGAACAGTCTATAGATTGTTTACCATAACTTGTGTACAGTTATTCCATCACAATGACCATGTTGTGTGAACAATCTATAGATTGTTTACCATAACTTCAAAAAGCTATTAAATATGGAAATTTGCTTTATATAAGTCTATCTCTTTTAATATCAGAAACACAATAAACATAATGTTAGGAAAACAAGATCCACTTCTTTTAATTATCTTTAATTACTTAACTTCCACAAAATATCTCTACAAGATTATTTAGTGCAAGGAAAATCTTATATTAGGATGTTTTGTGAAACACAAGTCATACAGGGAAACGGACATTTGTTGATTACCTGTATTAAAAGGGACTACATAAGATTGACAGATTTATAGAACCTTCAATAATCTATGTATGCTATAAAACTTATCTGTACTTGGATGGATCACATACTTAACTATTACCCTTTCACCCCTATGTAACTTCAGTA
>JAUMHH010187973.1:0-14369 GCA_032359455.1 Chlamys rubida
TAAGAGGCGACTAATGTGGTGACCCTCTGCAAAATTGGGGATTTGCTTTTGTGTCCTCTTCTTGGGGACAAAAAAGCGACCAAAATAAATCTGCTACACCAATTGCAGTATTTGGTATCTTTATATTTCGCTCTAATGTTGAGCGTTTGCCCAGGTGAGGTAGGTAATGGGCTCTGTCTCCAGGCCGGGACATACCAAAGTCCTTAACACTGGGAGTTGTTATTCCATGTTGAACGTTAAGCATTCAGGGTAATGGCAACAACTGGTTCGCTCGTTGTCAGTATAATGTGACCGGGCGGAATGCTATGCTGGGTGCCCATTGTATGGTATGTCAGTGAGATATTACTACAAAGTCGGCATCAGATACTCGCTATCACAGGGAGGCAAGTACACCAACATACCCTGTCTCCAGCACACATACACACATGCGGGCATACATAACACATATGCAGGCACGTCCTTAAATTAAACAAAATAAAACCAAACCTCTGAACAACACTTCTATAAGCTACAGTGTAATATGTATGTGTCATTTTTTACGTTTTGTACGATGAGATAATGTACATTAGAATGTTAAAGTACACAAACATAATCGTTTATAAAAACGAAAACGGTCTTTCCAGCAATATAAGCTTGCTGCTTGAACGCCCATTTTGATTTGACTGTTAAATTATAAAGTATATATGCGATTTAAAGTATAGCTGTAAGCATACATAAAGGAATATTTTAAATTTATTATCTCATCATTTAATCTGCCCGAGTCAGGGACGTTGCTAGCCCAGCCCTTGTTATGAGTGGATTCATTTAGGAGCGGGTCCAGGGCAGGGTCCTGGTAGGGGGCAAAGGGGTACAACAAGCAGTGCTGTTGTGTTTTTTCTGTTTGAAAATTTGATGGATTCATCTGCGTACCAGCGCATAGGAAGCGCAATTTATTGACGGTTGTATATACTTCCTTATCCGAGATTTGATTTGCGTACATTTGAAATCATTAATAACTACATGCAGTGCTTTTTGATGGTTGATTGATATCGTGATATGTTTAGTTTAAACCATCATTTAAAGAGCTTCTGTCATAAGAATAACAAAAAGTGTTCTTACAGAATACCATTTAAAACATCAACCACATTAAAAATCAAGTTGACGTAAAAAAAAAACTGGGATAAGGAAAAGGCAAAATTTTGATGTGAAATCCTGTGCGAGTAGCGTCCCTTCTCTTGTGCACTAACAAAAACATGCCTTCTGATGGTGTTCAAAGTCCACTATGATGCATTATCGGACTTTGAACTATCCGAAATGGGAAAAATTATATTACAGACGCAGATGTTGTGGTGATATTTATTTGCGTCTATCGATAACCCAGATATTTTGCCCTTTGGACTTTCCATTGAACTAAGAATTTAAAATGATTCATATATTACTGTATTTGTAAAAGGATGGGATATCCGAGTAGGAAATTAAATGGGTGAATTGGCGTCATACGACGCATAGGGATTTCTGTTGACATCACTATTTTAAGGATGATTATAATCGGCAAATAACAATTGAGTTTAAATGTAAAATTCTATATAAACGTGTGTAGGTACATGAACAACTATTGGCTGATTTTTTTTTTTTTTTTTTTTTTTTTAGTTTAACGAAAACAGTTTTAAAGTTTAGATACAATAAGTTGATAAGTATACCGGTGCGTTTTATAATTAAATATGCAAATAACACGAGTCTAAGAATAAGTGGTAATGATGTAAATACACTGTATGAGGATTTAAGCAGGAGTTTTCAACTATTTCTCACTGAAAGTATCTTATAAAATCATTTAAAAGTAATATAAACACAAATTGTTATCTAAAAATATTAAAACTAGATTCAACTTTTTTATTGGTGGGAGGATGGTTCCTAAAAAAAAGAGAATACCGGAGGGTGAACAAAATCACAGAGAGAGCTCGAAATCGATCAAATTAGGGGGAAATATGAACATAGGCCCTTGAAAAATACAAGGAGAATAAGACCAGGCGGTCCGAAAGGGTAAGCGTCTTCTGTGTCATCGATGACATACGGCATTTAGATATAGGTCAACTCCATGTTACGTATGCGACATCCTCATCATGAGAAGTTGGGTAGTGACAACAAAACCATGTTAGATCGACGTGGTCAATAAATATCTTGTTATTTAACAAGACAACACATCGTCGATATAACTCTGTGCCTCAGATCATTAAACAATTATATAGATAGCAACATATTCACAAGTGATCAATACAGTAAATATATATATATATATAGAGAGAGAGATAAATAGTTTTAAACGTCCATGTGACGGTAAAAATATAAATAAAAGAAAACACGAAGACTAGTATAATCGGCTGGCGCTTTCGCCCATCTTGGGGCTCTTCAGGCGATTTAATATATACATGTAGATAAGCCACTAGCAAAGTTCTACATGACCAACGCAACAAGCATCGGATATGATTTAAGACCCACAAGTGGTCAAGATCCATTAGGTTACAACTGGCTACCAATAACAATATCAATATTACTGGTCATTGCATGTATCTTTCGTATACTAGAACTGACCGTGAAAAATAATAAGGCATCCAAATCGAGGCTGTGACGTCATCCCTCAAACTTCTATTCCTCCGCATTCTTCTCAGTGAACGGTGTAACTAATCTGCAATGAAATAAAAAAGATAAATAACAAAATTTAATGTAACTCTAACGAACATGCCCACTAATGGATGTTGTTTAGAAATTTGTAATTAGCGCAGTTAGTTGTATTCGATTGATTATGCAAAATCAAATACATACCTTTCAATGTAATGATTTCGAGGAGGTACGTATCTAGCGAGGGAAAGATCACCGATACATACAGGTTTAAGGGACACATAGCCTATACCTAGCGAGGTACAGGGTACCAGTAGTTGATCTGACGCTGGATGCACAGTGGGAACAGAACCATATGCTTCTCTTTAAAATTCTGGCAGAACTTCCTCTCCCAGTACGGGTCATCCTGTGGCAGCTCTTGGTCAACATTACAGACAACTCTAGTCCAAAGTTGAACAACATCATTGCGTTTGACCGCTTTGCGAAATTAGCTTTGTCTCTTTTACGAGATCTGGAGGGCTTCCACAAGGACCTCCTTTTGACCTGACACGGGGCAGTACCGCAATAACGGCAGAGGGAAGGACCTGCACAAAGAGATGGATATTGTGTGTTACGATACATCTTCAAAATCGAAGATATTATTTCAATCAGTCATTCAGTTTTTATAAACCAAAAGCCCTTAGGCTTATAGGTACATGTGAGTATTTGAAACCGGAAATGTGATATCAACCTCCAAACATCAAAACAACAAATGATAGACGTTTACTTACGGGCTTGCCATTCCTTGAACATTGACACCATGGCTGACCATTTCACTTTGGCGCTTTTTTCCAAACAGCTAATGTTCCAGACCTACAAACTCCTTGGAAGCCGAAAACGAAAAAAGAGAGCCGCTTTGCGCTATTTTGTACGGTAATAGCTGATGGTTGATACAAATTGCAGAGTACATGCAGGAAAAAACATACGAAACAAAATGCATACACGTTAAAATACATTAGATAGTCAATGGTCAAAAGTAGGGACAGCTAAGCACCATCACAAGCCGTAAAGTTATAATTATGAATGGTGCTGAATAATGAAGCAAATTATCAGCATCTATGCATACATACATTACAATTATAGTCAATAATTGAGAATATGCAATCCTTACCCATATCATATCGGCGAACGACGGACAGACTTTCTCAACTTCTCTTGCGGTGAAATGATAAAACAATATTTTAGCATACCCTGGCTCAGGTTCCACACTATCAATAACAAATAAAAATTACAATGTTAAGATTAAATATTTCAAGAGATTTGATGGCAGCATATTCTCGAATTATTAACAACATCTATTTGAACACTGCGAATATAACGTGCAATGTCAAGAAACAGCATTATAGAAATGTGTAAATGGATGTGCATTGTACATATAAGTGTCAAAATCGCCTTACTAACTTCTACTAGAGGAACTTTCCTTAGCTCAGCGGTAGAGCGTCCGACTGAAAAGCCTGGGGTCCTGGGCCTGTATTCATGAAACCGTTCTCGTGCTCAGGTATGGATTCTGTGCTCAAACCAATTTTCTTGAAAATCGCCTAAATTATGTAAAACGATCAAAAAGTCAAATGTAAATATTGAAAACATTTTTCGGCTTTCAGTCTCTTTAATGCTTTTCCAAAGCATTGACCAAATAAGATTTTGTCATTTGTTTATCAACGGAAAAAAAATAGGCTTGAGCACAAATTCCATGCTTGAGCAGGAGAACTGTTTCATGAATACGGGCCCAGGGTTCGATCCCCGGCGAACGCACGCACACGCTTTTCATTACCCCCTTCTTATTACAAAAGAACTTACCACGTGAGATCCTGATATGCAGCAGGCCCTTGATACATTGCATTCAACATTACCACGTATATCAAGAATAATCTGATATTAATTGTGGTAATCCAAGATTTAACATAAGAAGTAAATTAGGGGAGAGACTGATCATCTCCGCCAACAAGTCTGTGACGTCACATATGACCCTTCTCCTTTTACCCATCATGACGTCACGATATTGTTTTTTTCCTAAATACAAACGGTTATACGCTGGTAGCATCGTGTTTGTGACAGAAATGTCTTCTTCTTTGAGTCGAACCCAGGACTACCGACAGTGAGTGATTCCGCTATAGGAGTCGAACCTTCAACTGGTTACGACAGTATGGTATACAGTCACGATGTCTAGATCTGTTGCACTGCAGGCATAACACCATCCTGCTAATCAGGATTTTAGTTGGTTAGAGGTCCAGGGTTCGAACCCCGGTCTTGCTCCGTTGCATTTTCACACTCAGAACACTGTTGTTTATATATTGTTTTGATTTCATTTTGATGATTTGTTCATAAAAGTTCGCAAGTTATGGATTTCTTTTACACAAACGATTTATCAAAGCTATTGTTACGTCAGTAAAAAAAATCCATTTCATATTTACATGTACAGTTTTAGGCAGTGGCAAAAGCTGTCAGGGGTCCTATACACTATTACTCTTCTAGATGTCGAGATAAATGACTAATACAATATTCCCTAAGCTTGAAGGACGTGACAGATAAATTCCAATCCGGTGAGGGGTTTTATTTGAGGCTCTGTCGTGAAGGTTAGACAACTAAATAATCATCCCATTCCAATACTATGTTTAATAACGTCAGTTTTAAGCATTTGTATTTTATTTGTTATCCTGATTCCTGATGACCTCTCACGTAAAGAACTGATTACGACGTCATTTATGATTGTGCCAGTGACGTCATATGTACTGGTAAAATGGGAGACAATTAAATAAATAAAATAAATGTATATACAACATTTGATATAGCGCCCTATCTAGCTAGAAAATGCCACCTTAAAGCGCTTTAAAGTACATAGATATACAATTTATACAATCAATTCAATTAGCATATACATTAAGCAATACAATTTTTGAGGAATTCGCAGAAGCCGCCTAGTCAGGCGCTAACTACTAGTCCTATGCCACCTGGCTAATATCTCTTTATGTGTGTATGCCTGCGTGTGTGATGTATTGTGTTCTGTTTGTAGTGAGACCATGCTTCCAACGGTATCATTTATAATGTCACCTCACTTGATTGCAACATGTATCCCAAACCATTTTATACTCCACCTGGGTTGTTGGAGTTGTGTGGACAGGAGAAAAATACTTTCTCTCAATATTCCGTGCGTACGACGACTTCGGGGATCGAACCCCGGCCGCCTGCGTTGAAGGCCGGAGCGTTAACCATTCGACCAATCTGCCCATAACAATTCAGTCAAAAGAAAGTTTAAAGTAACAGTACATAGTGCTTCGAAATATGAAGAATCCGGTAGAAAAATTACTGGTAATCTTTGAGTCGATACCTAAAAGGGATACAGTGTTCCGCTAGGAGTCAAATTTATTTCATTTTATAGTGAAAAATGTATAGTTATCTATGCGTTTGACAGTTTTAATTAGACAAATTGACTGAGACAGGGATACCAAATAAAGATTTAAAACGTAATATAAAATTAAGTTTAATATGATAAATTGAAGATTCAGATATCGTAAATTGAAGACGACATTGTGTAGCCAAAATGAACCATAAAAAATGTTTGGTATTTCATTAATAACGTTAATAAATTCACACGGGAACCGGAACTAGAACTACATATGTATAGGAATAATATATGCCCAAGTTAAGTCAAGTTTGATATTTTGAAATACATTTTTTTTTTCAAAATTAAAATTGTTTTAGATGTCGCGGAGTTTATTTATTTATTTATTTATTTATTATGGGGTCGGGTAGGGTGGAGAACTGTATTCAAGTTTTTGTTTACCTCGTCTGTAATAGCATCATACTGTGTCCTTCCGGTAGGGGCACACTAGCTATTACTAAGTATTAATAATTGACTTTGTTTACAAGGAGCATCCACGTACTGTATTCACAACGACAGTGTGGTTTGGTTTTATTTTCTTGAATGTCCTATATTAACAGCTAAGGTCATTTAAGGACGTGCCTCCATGTGTGTATAGTGTATGCGTGCATGTGAAAGATATGATATGACGGCAGAGTACACGAGTCTACTAGATGACTATTACTATATATACCTGGTGTTCTGTAATTGATAATTGCGTCCCCCTCTGCCTGACCTAGTTATATATATCGTTGTACTGTATAAAGTCTAACCCATGTTAAATATGATACAATTCAAGTCAATTCATTTATTGACTTGCATAATTGAGACCTTTTATAGTGTACATTGCAAAATATATTACAACACAACGACACCATGCTAAATATGACACAATTCAAGTCAATTCATTTATTGACTTGCATAATTGAGGCTTTTTATAGTGTACATTGCAAAATATTATTATAACACAACGACACAGAATATAACTTAGTAGTACATTTCAGTATCAATACATGTACATAGATTAGTCTGATTAAGATCACAGGCACCGAAGAATTTGTTGCTTTATAGCTATATTTGAACCTAAATTTCTCTGAACACATTAGATAAGGCCCGTATATATTTATACTGTATACATTTTCATGACCCTGTGTTCAATATAGTTGTAACCTTGAATATGAGTCTGTACAATAACAGTCGTCTGCTTCAGACTCATTGACCTTGAATAACAGACAGTGATAATAATCGCTTGCATTGGTAGCTGACCACTGACGCGTCACTTCGGAAAAAACGAGAACGATAAAATATTTCCCGCGTTCTGATTGGTTGAGTTAATATTCAAATAAGGGTCGTCACATCATCTGATTCACAAACACGCGGTGGCTTCCTCGCTCACCCCATCGGCAGTAGTAAACACCACCACGTGAGGAGCGCTAGCTGTATACATACCTATCACACATAGCTTATTTTACACTCGTACCTTTCCAGGCCAGTGATTGCAACCAGGTCAGTACTTTACATCATTTTAACTATATACAATACATAATAAGGAGAAATATAATATGTCATAATTATATTAAGTGTTACATCTGAATTCAATATTTGTAACAATTTTCCTTTGTGTCGAATACATTTTTTTTGTGAAATTTTATTGTTCAAAATACATGTTAGATATATATCTGGGACGTTTATACGTATATTTATATGTGTTTCTGGATACAATAATATACATATATATAATGTATGAAGTCGGGGACGTATAATGAATATATACTGTCCCTGATGTAGTTGACTCGATTATGCATGTTACTTCCGTTTGATCGTATGGTTGACAGATAGTATACGTTTGGAGGTATAGAGTGTCGGGATATAAAATATTCCATGTATCATGTATATGGCTTATGTAGCTGTTAAATGCCTAGCCCGTATATGCATATGTCAATATCTAACAATCGCTTACCACGTGCTCTTTGTAGCAGCTGTGTGTTATATTAAAAAAAAAACTTGTAAATATGCACGCTTTATAGACCAGTACAGAATTATAGTAAACACGTAAACAACATGTCGAAGGAATAACTGTAAAATATTAAAGTCTACATTTGATTTTCATAGTCATTTAAATGTGAATATGTATACGACTATCGCGCTTGCTTTTCCTGTAACTCGTATATTTGTTTATGTACCGCATCGTACACTGGTACGTGAGACTGAGGGTATTTTTTTGACCTCAGAGTATCCGTCTGTCTCAAGTGTTTTGTTTCCTGTTAGTGGCGCATGTGACAAAGTCCTCATGAATCATAATTGTATTTATATTTTTATTTTATTTTCCTTTCATGTATTATTTTAAACCTGTACTATACCATTAAATATAGTTTTATAAGGTTTTTAAATTCAGATAAGGTGATAAAATTTTCCAACATCGAAAATAACAACATTCTTTTATTAGGCTAAACAATTTTTTACATTGATATAGGTAGAACAAAAGGAATAACAGTCTTATATTATTGCCTCCTGGTAAAAATGGCGTCTTATGGATGGGACTTCAGATAAACTCAGGTGTGTGCACTCCCGATGCACCTCGGAGTTTACTTTGAGATCTCTCGGAGTGAACTCTATGTGAACTCTCTGAGTGAACTCTGATTGAACTCTCTAAGTGCACCAGTTTTTTTTTTAATTTACTCAAAACTATAGAGGTTGGGATTGCGTTGGGCTAAAACATGTTTTTTTTTCTTTTTTTTTAATCACTGAGTGATATTTATGGGTAGTTTAAATCCTCTTTTCTAATTCTGAATAAATATAGTTGGGTTCCATTTTCAGGAAAAGAAATGTCTTTAATTTTTCAAATGAAATGAATGCATAATTGGAGTTAAGCAACACTTTAGTGATTTTAACCTTTACTTCATTTGTATGATTTTCGTCTTGTATATTGGGGCTTGGACGTTTTCCAGTGTTTTCAATATATGGGCATAAAATAAGGTGTATAGAACATCTCCATATTTTCTATATAAAACCGTGATTCTGCGTTACTGCACACATCGAGTTTAAAACGCTGATAGTCAGTAAATATGTACACGCATACGTTACATGTATCATACATATGTACATCGCCTCGTGCACAGCAATCGTAGCTATATCCTTTCATCTTAGCTATATTTCTAATATTTCAAAAACGCCATTTATATCGAATTCATAATATGATCCCCTATGCGTCTGGTTTAGTAAGAAATAATAAAAACCGAATGTCTTTTTTAGAAATTTTTACTGATAAATTTGTCTAGACTACACACAATTGATAAAATCACTTCCGTCATATTGTCAAAATATAACATCAAATATAATGTACAATATAACATAAAGTTTATATCATTTTCATAAGAATAATGCTAGAACACAAACATGTAATAATGAATATTCGTCAGTCCCATCTGCATGATATGTGTCCCAAAATAACCTCCCTAAATAACTCTGTTATCAATGAAAATTTTATCACCGAGGAAGGGCAATTCACGGTGAGTTCATTTTCAACAGGAAAGCTGAGGGTGGATCACGACCCGTGCTTTAATTAATAAATAAGGCAATAAATTGATAATTCGTGTTGATATGCATAGTTCTTTATATTTATAAGTGTACTTCTTACAGTCACATGTTTAAAACGTAATATTATAAATAGAAACAAAGATAATGCCTATAGCTAAAACAATCTGACGCAACACAACACGCGTTGTTCTGGGAATTCCCCTTGACTAAATGACGTCATATTGATTCGATTGCTATAAATAGACATCGAACAGAAGAGTCGTAAACAGAAATTGCGTATCGCGTTTAAGAAAACCACGTACACCTAAACAGTACACACGTGCAATACAGTTTATATGCTATTATATTAACGATCGTATCACGTGCACACAATCAAGGCAGCTAAATATAGATTGGTGTAAAATTCCGGCATATCGATCGTCTCGTTGCAGACAAAACGACAAACGCGTTCTTAAAAAGCACAAGGTCGCGGTGTCATGATGATTCAATTACGAAGTTAAAGGGTGACATCATCGGGCCCTGATGAAAATGAGTTCAAAAAGCCCCCTGAAAGTGGCTATATAGTCACCCTAAATTTCAAACTCATGGTAGGCCATATTCAAACACCCCAATTCAAAATTTGAACTAATATATATGTAGTTTCAATATATTGGACTTGTACATTAGCTATTAAAATGTTTCGTAGCGAGGATAACATAGTCAATAATAAGACATTAGGCTGATGTATTCATTAAAATAGTCTATCGGACTGGCAAATAATGTCATATTGAGGAATAACAAAAACACCACTTCATATAATTCTTTATTATTTTATGCATTAGAATGAAAGTATGTCTTCTTGAAATATAATGTCTATCTCACATGTAAAAAGAAAATGACCACAATATTCAATTAAATCAACAACTGTGTAGTAAAATAGTCAACGCATACCATGAAATAACCATCACATATGACCACCACATATATTAAAATGACCACAACACATATATAATGAAATGACAATCAGATATATAATTAAATGACCACCCCACATATGAGGAAATGACCACCATATATAATGAAATGACCAACACATATAATTAAATGACCACCACAAAGAATGAAATGACCACCATGTATAATGAAGAGACCATCGCATATAATGAAATAACCACCATATATAATGACCACCACATATAATGAAATGACCACCACATATAATAACCACCACATATAATAACCACCACATATAATTAAATGACCACCACAAAGAATGAAATGACCACCATATATAATGAAATGACCACCACATGTAATGAAATGACCACCACATGTAATGACCAACACATATAATTAAATGACCACCACATGTAATGAAATGACCACCACATGTAATGAAATGACCACCACATGTAATGAAATGACCACCACACATAATTAAATGACCACCACATATAATGAAATGACCCCAACATATAATACAATGACCACCACATATAATGAAATGATGAAATGACCACCACATATATAATGAAGTGACCACCACATATAATGAAATGACCACCGCATATAATGAAAGGACCACCACCCATAACGAAATATACAACTATAATGAAATGATCAGAAATGATTATCTTAAATAGAAAATGCCCGCTCCATGTAACGGAAGTAGCCACGCCACATAAGGCAGCTCTGGAGTTCCGTAGCTACACATGTGCCTTGAGCGTGTGGTTGTATCATTTCCGAGTGTCTAACACTACTGAGCCGGTTACTAGCGTCTGCCGAATCAAGTGTGTGTATATCGCTATCGAAACAGCGGGTAGACAAGGTAAAAAAATACATCATAGAGACACAAAATACAAATGTTTTCATCTGACGGGATGTCGAATCGTTCGCAGATAAGGTAAGGTGTAATGTACAGGGATATCGGGTTTGACATCACAAATATATTTGTACGACGTCATCGTAAAATCGACCGCAGTTGTGTGCCATGTTCGTGTTGTCTGTGTGTGTTGGCGGTATATAATTATTGCTGTTCAATCACTTTCTGTATAATACATTTTGTCGTATTTTTTGGTGGATTTTATCAAAGGACGTGATTTACTTTTTGGTAAATTCAATTGACATTTAAGATATATTTAACGCGATAATTAGAAGGAAAATAAGGTTTTATTTCAAATATGTATATTTATGTTAGAGCCTATAAGCTCGGAAATAATTCTTACAATCTATATATGTAATCAAGTAGAAACACGAACTTTTTTTCTCTGTGATTTTTGTCGGAACATGTAAGGTGGTGCTACGCATGAGCTGCTCTCATTTAAAGGCCATAGTCCATTTCTCATTATGTTGTTTTGTAATATCTGAATAAAGCGTAAAACACCCAGTATTTTGATAATTGAAATAAAGTTTTTCGAAAGCAAAGTGTGAAAGGATATGAATGGGCCCTCTCACCAAGTCTTCTGTGCTATGATTGGTACGTACACCCGTAAACAAATTATGATCAGTATATATATGTATAGTACATAACCTACACAGCACGGGTGTCCTTGGTTCCACAGGAACATGTCAAATATAAACGGGCGTCACCCTATACAGATAAGGATCATACCGGTATGAGTAATTGAAAAATACTGTTAAGTAAATATATGTCCATTTTAAATGTTATAGGTAGTATTGATCTAAAAACAAACACGTAGAGGTTTTCCCTCATTTTCTGTGTCTGTGTATATCGTTAATATTAAGCAAAAGATATTTCTGAACCGTCAGCAAAATGTTTGCTTCTAACGGTTATCACACATTATTCGAGGTGGGAGCAGTAGCTTCAAAATGACGCTAATCTATATATAGCTAATTGCGTTCATAGCCCTGTGAACATCATATCTTCTGGTAATACTAACAGAGGAAATTGTATAATTGTATAAATATAAGTTGTCAAACTTGTGCCCAACTCCCATTGTATATAAATTACAATAAAATATGTTTAAATAAAAAAAGAGGAAATTGTAGTGGTAATATAAATATGTCTAGTAGTATATGAATAAACTGTGACGCCAATTTATATATCTACAGTTATTGAGCATATGTGGCATTTTACTGTACTTGGTTCTCAGATTATAGTCACCCCTGCTTCGATCACTCCCGGGTTAACAAAACGGTTGTCTTAGGTCCTTAGTACTAGTTGCTCCCGTCTTTACGTTCGAATGTCTTTAGTTTTTATGTTATTGCTACTCGTGTCGCAACCGTCGTAAGGGTGTCCTTGGTTCGTTAGTCGTATCCGTAAGGGTGTCTTTGGTTCGTTAGTCGTATCTGTACGGGTGTCCTTGGTTCATTAGTTCTGTCCTATCTGTACGGGTGTCCTTGGTTCGTTAGTCGTATCTGTACGGGTGTCCTTGGTTCGTTAGTTCTGTCGTATCTGTACGGGTGTCCTTGGTTCGTAAGTCGTATCTGTACGGGTATCCTTGGTTCGTAAGTCGTATCTGTGCGGGTGTCCTTGGTTCGTTAGTCTTGTCGTATCCGTACGGGTGTCCTTGGTTCGTTAGTCCTGTCTTATCTGTACGGGTGTCCTTGGTTCGTTAGTTCTGTCGTATCCGTACGGATGTCATTGGTTCGTTAATCATGTCGTGTCTGCACGGGTGTCCTTGGTTCGTTAGTTCTGTCTTTATCTGCACGGGTGTCCTTGGTTCGTTACATCATGGGTATATATATAGTTAACTCATTCATTTATCACACTGGTATCAGCGATTGTTTTGTATATTTACCTTTATATTGACCTTAACCGTACTGGTGTCATTGAGACTTCTGTTTATTTATCGTGTATTGGTGGGCAGTGTACTTTTACCTAGTGATGTGTCCTTGCTGCTTCCGATAAATGTATATATAGATTTGTAAGATAGAAACACGCATTACGACGGAAGACAACTTATTGAGCCGTGCTCTGTCTGCGCGCACGGCCTCGAACTCCCGATGGCACCAAATTGCCTAGCCGACACATTTGCTCAACTCTGACCATTACACTAGCACAGCTTCATGAAAAGGGACAGTTTTGGTGTTGCAATAGTCAGCAGCCCGATAATCAGTACACATCGTTTATTGATAATGAGTACCCGGATCGTAATGTATAGATTATATGCATGGATGCAAATGGCAGAAATTGTTAATTATATATAATATATATATATATCAAATGCAATGTGTATCACAGCTCACAGGGACATGCAAGTTCGTTACACCAAGTATGTTTGAACCTAAACATTTTATTGATAAATATAAACTCCCGCAAATAGTACATGTATCATTATTGGGGCCAGAACTTATACCAATTGCTGATCCTAACCTTTAAAATGTCTAATATTACTCTTGTCACATCAGGATAGGTCCAAAAATATGAAATGTAACAAATTCCCATCTCCTTGTGCCACTACCCACCCCAAACAACCATACAGAAAACACGGATTAAACCGCCTTGGTGTCTTCGGTACTTCCGCTTGACCACATGGGTATCCCCTGTACTTTTTAATAATACGATCATTAAAAGACTGGTATAACCCTACATTGACCAAAAAAAATCTTCACTAATTACGCTACATAGAGTTATTATAAATTAATTGTGTTATAACCTCGCCTTGACCACTCGAGCACCATCGACACGTGCTAAATCGGTGCCCTATCCTTGACCTGTAGATTAAAGTACCTGGTTCAAATGCTATGTTTGATACGCATGAACATAAATGTACTTCTCCCCTTGGGTTGTTAGGTAAGGGATATGATGTACTTTTAAATCTTTAAGGTCATAGGAGTGTATTGATAAACGGAAATAGGAAGTACATCCCTAGTTGAAAATCCAATGTAGGGAAACAGT
>JAUMHH010187984.1:0-30360 GCA_032359455.1 Chlamys rubida
TGTAGACCATAATGGACTCATCCAGATCAATGCATGGTAGAGTCTACTAAAGTTACATAGGGGTAAAAGGGTTAATATAGAACTGATAATTGAGAACCTCGTTGATCTAGATTATGATAATCAAGAACCTCGTTGATCTAGATTATGATAATCAAGAACCTCGTTGATCTAGATTATGATAATCAAGAACCTGGGTGAAGTCATAATATTATGAGTCACACAGCTGATAACAACTGTGTCATTTATCAATGGCTGCCAGCTAGGAAATCTATATTTTTAATTCAATGTATAATTTCTATACCTTTCAAGACAATAAATATACTTGTATGTACAGATGATTTAGAAAACCTCTGACTTAAGTCTATTACTGCATTCACATTGAATATTTCTTCCCTTCATACATGTAATGATTTACAGATAAATAATTGCTCTTGACACTAATCTATCACATTATTTCAAATCTGCAACATAAATGCACTTATAACTGGCTTGATCGGATTTTACAGACTCATTCACCCCTCAGGACACATTTGAACCCTTCCAATTCAAAGGTTGGAATAGTTCACTATGAAACTTCAGGGGTCAATGAGTTAATTTCTATCAAATATAACTCCTAAGTAAATTATTTAATAACTGGACAATGACACTTTAGATTTATAGTAAGTAGCTTTAACATTACCAGGCTATGCAAGCTTGTTCAATTATGTATATTTCTATGAATTTTCATCTAAATCCGATTGAAAATTAGAAGCTAGAACACCCACAATCATTTTCTATTTATAGAAACAAATAACCTTGACCTTATATTAGTGCTAGGATCATGACATGCCAAAATTGTTTGAAGTATTATAACTTTGAACTCATGTTTGAAATTTAACAATATCAAACTGATAATGAAGATGATAGAGTGATTATAAACATTTTCCAATTACAGAACAATAGATTTTGTATTTTTGTTGACATGGTGCACAGTGTAGGTATTGATGACATCAGACTGACCACTCCGGCTACCATTACCTTGTCTTCATCATCCTCAGGCACATATGCGGGCTTTCCCTCTTTCTTATTCTGTTTCTTTTTCTGTTTGATCTACGAAGTAAACAAAAAAGGAATTATGACAATGCTTTTTTCATTCATTTTTCAAATCAATGCATTTACCAGGTATATTGTGTAAAAAAAAAAATAGTTCGAAAATAAATAATGACTAGTGATTACCGGAAGGTATGTTGATACTTATGTAACACAAGTTATGACACATATACTGTATATACTTAAGTCAGACAGAGTGAACGAGGAATTTCATCATTGGTGGTAAAGGGGTCTAGAGGGTACGACGTGGTAAAGGGGTCTAGAGGGTATGACGTGGTAAAGGGGTCTAGAGGGTATGACAGTGTTGGAATCGTAATATGCTGGTAGGTTGACGTCAATCAGCAGCAAAAACTAGAAAATGTCTGTATGGACAACACTATATCCCCCCCCCCATTTTATGGCGGGGGGGCATAAAAAAGACATCAAACACACCTCAAGGTAAAAGACAAACATCAATTTGAATATTGAGAAAGTGGCTATGGTGACTCATATTTTTTTTCAAAAAGACCAACAGCTTTCAGATAGTTCAATATTGCAGAGAGTAATTTTTTCTTTAAAGAGATTTAAGACATGTAACGTTATTATAGAAATTTTCTCAGGTCTTAATAAAATATCTGTGTGACCTCAATACCTGTAAAATTATGTTGCTGGTACAGATTGTATTCATTTGTCATTCTGACAGATTTATTATATAGCCCATCCATATATATTGCAATCCAGTAGAAATGCTTACAATACTATTTCATTGTTCTATATAAGCTCAGCTCCTTCTTCAGAAATTTGTGTTGGCCCCCTGGGCTTCCTGCAGGATAAGTATTGTAATCGAGCAGCCAAGTTGGTTGTGTCAACTTATATTAATCACTCTTGTTGGCCTGGATGTTAGCGCGCGGGGGGTCATAGTGTGGGAGGAAACCGGAGTGCCCGGAAAAACCCCACGTGGTCAGGCAGGTGACCCCATACCTTTTCACGTCCGATCGGGGAATCGAACCCCGGACGCCTTGGTGAAAGGCAAGTGCGCTATCCACTGCACCAACCGACCACCTAAATTCCACCTAATCATTTTCAACGTTAAATCGTGTTACATTTGTATAATGGTTCTGACACATGTTTGTAACCAAAGTGTTAATAATAATCATCATTGTTTTGGTTTTTTTCGAAATATTTTGTCTTTACGTTGTCGCACTGCTCAGTTATTGTTGGACCTCGACAATTTAAGTGTATCTAATGCTTCAATCTAATTGCCGGAAGAAGAGACAGTTTGCTCACTACAATATGCAACACGTGTTAACGTTATTAGAGCTTAATTTGGGGGCCAAACGGCCTTCACCTCGATTTTATAATTGCACCACGTGGAGCGTTTAAGCCAGACGCATATATCGACGAGATAACGTCGATGAAGACTACGACGCAATAGGGTGTGATATCGTAAATCAATGACGAATTTCTCACATGCAGTCGTTATGATCAGAAATTACATTACATAGGCGGCAGCCGATGAACAGAAGGGGCTTTGGTCACGTGATACGGATCCATGGTGTGGTGGCGCACACCGTGTTAGTTTTGCCTGAGCAAACCCCTGGTAATCTTCATAAAATGTTTGAAGGAAAGAGCAGTGAGCAGGGCCAAGTCAGACATGTATAAATAATCAATACTCCATTGTCAACAAGCCACCTTCGATATAACAATAAATATAAAACTTAAAGTAACTTCTACAAATAAAGACGATTTTATCGCGACGGCAAAATAACTTTGATACAGAAAGTAACATAGCTGTATACAGAACAGAGTAATGCAACAATGGGATTTTATGTCTGTGTAACATGCATTGTTGCTATGTATTTAAACACAAGACATAGAAGGAGTAAATCATCCGAGATGGCGAAAGGTTTTTATCTTAACCATTAATATTTAGGTTATAAGTTAAAAGCATTTCACGGTAACATAATCACAATGACAGATGAAGACGGTTGTTCCACTATTTATTGTTACGATGAAGCCGGTAAATCCCAGTGAACTGATCGATACGATTCCTTTATACTTCACAATTCATATACCGCAATAACAATAGAAGGCATTCAGTGAATAGTGTTGGCGTCTAATTCTTATCTGTTCCGACATTCACTTCCTCTGCACTATTGATTTCTGCTCCGATTCCTTCAAACTTCTTATGGACTTCACTACTCTCTTCCGTTCTTCTTACGGATTAAACATTAGTGTGTTAGCTAGCTTACCGACATCTGTTTCAATATATGTATTGTGGTTTTTTTTGTCGTTTTGTGTAAAAACAGTAAAATCAATGAAGCATGCCTATGAAGGTCGCCCATGGAAGAGACTGAAATCAGTCTTAATTATAAGGGACTTTAAGACAGATTTCGCTATCATAATATTTTACTATTTTACAAACATGTATATGGAAATAGAAAAAAAGCAACGCAAGGTTGAAATTGATATACGGTTTATACATTTTGTATACTAGAAATAGACTATGCGTTCTATATGCGTTCTAATTGAGACTGCATATATATTCAATCATCCGACTATAACTAGCATGATGTCAGATGATTATATGTTATGTAACAATCCATATATAGGTTTTGTATGTAAGTCTATATGCATAACGATAAATGCATCAAAAAATTGGTTTCCATCATGACATCTTTTACTGTATATGCTATTTTGGTAGAGTTGCCAAGATAATAACAACATAAAGACGTCTTTATTTTTACAGACATCTTAGTTAGCCTAAAGGCATAGCATCAGTGGCTGAATAGAAGCACTCGGTTACCTATCTCATAACATTTGACGATTATTTGTTTATGTCTTTTGGATCTATATATCAGGAGGCACGGTATATAGTCTAGTGGTACAAATGTAGGACGCCGAGCTCGTGACCAAAGGGTTGCGGGTTCGAGTTACGGCACGGCACTGTGTTGTATCTTTGAGCAAGAGAATTTACTCCGCTTGTTCCAGTCTACTCAGCTGTAAATGAGTACGTGGTTGGGCGGTGCTAGAATTGTTGAATGCTAGCTGTTAGCGCCAAAATGGCAGATCCGGCTGTATGGTCCCCAGGGAGTTGGGAAACATATTGGCTGGTTGCAAAGGCCCTATAACCACGGATAATAATTTGTGAACAGCTTTGAGACGACCAACGAACTAGGTTGTGATAAAGCGGTATATAAGAACCTCGAAATATTATCATTATTATTATTATATAAACTTATTTATTTTACAACACTTATTCAACACGTTATATCACCTTATTAAATCACTTATGTTAGTTGAGATACTAGCACGGGCGGGGGCATAACTTGGGAGAAAACCGGAGTACCCGGAGCAAACTTGGTTGGGCAGGTGACCCGTACCTTTTCACGTCCGATCAGGAAATCGAACCCTAGTCGTCGAGGTGATAGGAGAGAGCGCTTTCCATTACGCAATCCGACCACGGGTTTCAAGTTTAACGTCTGCGACGTTGTAATGCGGACAGGACATACATCTTGCTTTTTCAATAGCCCCCTAACAGAAGACACAAAACACGATGCTGCAGGGGGCCAATTATAAGCTGACATTTCAGAAAGCATGCAGTGAGATATAGAGGCCTATTGCTTCCAAGGACCTGCAAGGGGTTTTTGACGATTACCGTATGTTTTAAAGAAGCACACTTTTAGCTAAGGAGCATTACGTTGGAATAACATAGTGTTAAGGAACGCAAAAACCCTGTAGGATATTGAGGGAAACATACCGAGAAACAGTTTTTAAACAAAATATACAGACGGTAAATGCCTGGTTCTCTCGGGGTTATTAGGGATAAGTGCATCCTTTAGTGTCTCATACGAAATTGAATTGTAACGAAGACATTTTCTTTAGCTTGGCAGACACCTGGACCCACTTAAGACCATTCCGTGAGATGTGGGTGCATCGCGCCCATCTAATGCCGCGAGAGGTCCGTGCCAAAATGGTCATAACGTGAGCAGTCACTTTCCTTAAAGATACAGCTTATAGACATCATCTTAAAACCGCATAAGATCCTTAATACGTAACTTATTTATAGTCTACATTACTTACTCACTTGCGGTACATGTAATAGTATACAAGTATAATAGGATATATCCGATATAGCCTATCGAATGAGTTGAGACCGGGAAAACGTCAATGTTTTTAGTGTAGTTTTATTTATTATAGACTCTTTAAAAATATTGTTTTATTTTCATCGTTATTTTACATAGACATGTGTAATATATTAATTTGATATATTATCTGGTTGCATTGCGAGGAAAAATAATGAAAACCTTTTTGAAACTAATTTAAAAAGGAGAAATTGATTTATATCTGACAATCCTACAAATGTGGATCTCCTCTTTGCTATTAAGAAGCAGCATTATAGTTTGGTTTGTTTAGAAGAACAAAAGCAATCTATTTGTTTGAGCCGATGTCAGCTGAAGCAGAATACTAGCGGAAAGGAAATGGGATACGTTTATAATGGTTATTTATATAAGGCAGCGAGCTGGTTGTAATGTAACTGAGCAATTAGTCATGCTTTGGTAGTAGAAATAATCACATACATGTATCATTCATTAATAACATGATCTGGAATATTTTTAATAAAACAAAATGAGAGTATGGTATAATTTATTGTTGAATTTTGTGAAATGAAGTAACAAGAAAAAAATATGAACGATGGTGTAAACACACAATAGCAAACTAAGGACTAATTAGCAAGAAAAAGGCTGAACTCAGGAATCATGGCTATAATCAAGCGGCGCTTAGTAAATTGTAAGAGCAAAAAGAATTGAAACGTTCGTATGCTTTTTGTAGGTATTTGTCTTACTGCGTTGCCGAATGACGTTCTCATGTAAAATGTTTACTTTTAATTGCCGCCGTTACAAGAAATCAACGAGATACAAGGAGGGTTGTTTTTAGCTTGAGCATGAGAACAGTTTCATAAATACAAGCCCATAACATAAAGTCGATAGGAAGACAACAATAGGAACAGAGGAGAGAGTAAAGCAAATGAAACGATCACATGAACCAAAACAATGAACCAAAGGCGGAACAAAGAACTAGGGAATATTACTCGTTTCCGTTACCACATGTGGTATCCGTCATCGCGAATTCTGTTCAGTTTAATAAAATACGTACGAATGTATCAATCACCATCAGTAAATCTTTATGAAGAGCAATCGATGATATTCAAGAAAATCTTAAAAAGACTTATCAACAGAACGCCATTATCAATTAAATCCTTTATTTAGAACGGCGTAGTGGATCAGCTGTGATAAATTAACTCCAGATATAATAAATTCAAGTGTGATATTTAGACATCATATCATTTTTTTTATTTGATGCGTTATGTAATCAAGGCTAGGTGTTTTCTAGAAATCCATAGTACACTGCGCTTGATAAAATTTGGTACAAAAAATGAACAAAGGGCCATAACTCTGTTTAAAGAAGGACACGAGAACCAAATTAAGTGCGTGACAGTCCGTCCTCCCAAGAAACATACACATTCCGTCGTAATAGAGGTAAGAATAATTCATGATGATGAAGTCTGATATGAAAAACATATAGAACTCTGAATTTCCTCTTTATACTTTTCTTGTATTTGATTTCATAATTACATTTTCATATGATATATTTTATCAGTGTAGGTCCCTGGAAATAATAGACCTGCTGTATCCCTCTGGATGTTGGAAAAGCCGACTAATGTTGGGCTCCCTGCGAAGTCATGGGTTTCCATCTGTGTGTTCTGCTAAGACTACATTGAAGACATCAAAGTGTAGATACTGCCTCCATTTTAACCCTTGGGAACTTTATCTGTTTACGTTCTACATACGCTTTGTTTTCGGCAGTGTCTATCTAGGCCTTGGCTGTGTCTGACCTTGGCTGTGTCTGACCTTGGCTGTTGCGAGGACGTTTAACCCCAAACAAACAAACAAACATAATGCAATTAAGTTATGATGAAACCTTTTAAGCTCCAACAAAATCGTTTTTATCTCATTATGTACTGTGTTATTCGGTGAATATATTGAGATGTGACCTACCAGCCCTGCGATTGGTTGTAAGCTTTGATTGTTTCAATTGTGACGTCTCGCCTAAGACAAGTACATGACGTCACTGGCTTACGCACTAGATCAAAGTAGCGGCTATTTACATTTCAAGGTTGCATGAAAATTGTCGTTTTACACAAATAAATGCCACAAATCTTGGTTATGTGATAAAAAGGGTCGCCAGAGGCTCGCTAAATTGAAAAATTCTTAAACTCGTTTCATAAATCTGATATGAAATGGAAACTCATGTGAGGTCCTATATATATTAGATATTATTTGATAATATAACTCAATACTTGCCGTATTATTGACGAAATGACCTTGACCACTACAAGGGCGTTAGGCATTGCGATAAAGTAAGTGAAAGGCTCCTATCATATATATAATATGTAAATATTCTGGTTCTTGCGAATGTACAACAAATAATACACGAGTAAAAATGTTTCCTTCCCGTGTCTAGACGCCTGTGGCGAGAGAATACTTCCACAAAATACAGTAATGACCACCCATATAACGAGAGGGTCTCGTAATATCCATCGCCTCTTTGATGGTGTTTTTCGGGAAGTTCATGCATAACCAGTATCACAAAAAAAGTCTAACATTGTTTGTACTTAGACAAGTTACATCATTACATATCTCTGCAATATCTGTTCGATGTCTGCACGAACATGGCTTTGGTTCAAGCATCTAAAAGCCTGCTTTAACAGGCGGCGGTGTATGAACAGTGTACTGTATAGCCTATCATAGCGTGTAAATCTGTCAAAAGTTTTATGGCCAAAATTTCGTAACCAACACCAGATATATGAGAGGTCGCTTATGTCTGGTTGTTTATTGATTGGACGGGATGATTTACACTGTAATATAACAGACACGTAGAGAAGGCAGCCTCACAGCGACGTCACACACACAGCAGGGAGGACAACCGAATATATCACCCTGGCAAGTTTGCAAGTCATCAGGATAACCGTCATACCAAACAGGCTTGATCAGCCTCTTAGGGACCCTTGTCCCACTGCAGGCAAAGAGTAAAGAGTTGCACACATGTAACAACCTCAATTTGATGTTAGCTGCTATATACCTGTAGTGATGAAGGGTTAGGGATTCTATCTCTGACAAAGTAGCTCAATTTGTTAGAGCGATCGTATTGTAATCGAAGTACAGGGTTCGAATCCTGATCTGGCGCGTTCTATTTATTTTCACTTTCATAACACTGTTTTTAATATTTTTGTATTTTATTTTTATTTGTTCATGCACATTCGGCTAGCTATGGGAATCGTTTCCAAAACAATGATTTATTTAAGCCATTTGCATGCATATAAAAAGTTTCCAATTTATTTTTACAGTTTTTGGCAGTGATACGGGGACCCTTAAGACATGCTTAAGTTTTGCTTTATCTCATGTACATATGCAACCAAATCCACACTATTACCTCTCCAAACAAAAATTTCTAAAATATGCTTCATTATGTCATTTATCAAAACCATGCTTCATTATGTCATTTTACTAATGGTGTTTTCATAATAATATTTTCAAGTTAGGTATTTACATTCATTCTGTAACATATATATGTATTTAAGAGAGTACGGATTATCAGTAGATTTACAATCACGTGTTGTCTTTGTCTATACATTTCTTATCTTACTTACTGTTAGAGAATTGTTTCTATTAAACACAACGTCCTTACTACAGAAAACACAGAACAAACTCGTGCGCATTACTTACTTATACAATGACAAACTACGAAATTAAACCAGCAATAAGGAAACAAAACCAAAGCGAAATAAATAAAAACCTGATCCTCCAAAGAAAAAAGACAATATAATTTGGGTTCAATCCGCGTTTTAGTTTACACTGTAGGTTTTATTATCATTGTTACGACCTTGTTCCCATTTTTGGCATTTAAGTGTCCGCCAGAATTGGGGCAGCGTTCACTGTTACCGAGATTGTCGGTAAATGACATACATTCCTAAATTTAACCGATGGAATCCTGATGGTTGGCACATGTAGAGCAGGAAATGTTTCACCTTCCGGGAGACCTTATTTTGAATCCGGATTTTTTGTGTATGTTTACGATGTCGTTTCTTTGTTTTATTATCTCCTCAGTTTCTTTTATTGGTATTTTGTGGTGCCGACTTTGAGTTGTGACATGTCCCTGCGTTGACACAAAGGTAGTTTGAAACCGATACTTGGCTGTGTTATACTCTACGAATCCCAAATATTATAACACAGTTTATGATAGATGTCGACAGATGACAATCTTACAAACAAGGATTATAAAGATGCAGAATCATGAAGAATATGGACATGGTATATGGTCGCCATCATGATCTCATATGGAAATATGTTATATTTGTGTGAAGATCGATGTTTTTGATTGTATTCATTAGTGTGTTCTTTTTGTCATTACTAAAGTTCTTGATGTGAGGACATGCCATTACTCTGGATTTGACCTAGATTAGCCCGGTGTGTGTCGTCAATGAAACAGAAGACGCTTACCATTCCGTCACACCTGGTCTTATACTGCTTTTATGGTTTCAAGAGTTCCCATGTAAATATTTCCATTTTCATATGTTATCCTAATTTTACGGAGTTCGAAACATGATTTTGTTGACACTTCTGTTTTCTCATGTTATTGTTTAATCTGCTATCGATGATTTTGGAAAACAATAGATTTACTTAAATCATCATAAGGTGTGGATAATATATTTATATACACAAGAACAATAAAACACCAAACGAAAAGATGGCCTGACGTCACCGAAGTTATTTTAGGCTATGCCCGGAAACATCAATACTATAGAAACACTTAAGAGACGGACAGGAGAAGAAATCTTTGAGCTAGAGGATTGGGCTTTGCTAGCGTTCATACGTTTTCCATAATTTGTCTTATATTGAAAAATGTCATTGTGATGAGGACAAGCTTCAGCAGCGAATCGTATTGTGTGACAATAATTATCAATTACATACCAGAAATGCCCCCCAAAATATAATACAGTGCTTACATTACTCGTTTTATATCTATATTAACATTTTACCAATCTTTACCTTTTTAAATGCTTTTGATATGTATCAATTTTTCTCGCTTTTTAGGGTTTAAGCGAAAAACGATCTTCTTGCGTCGAGGGATTATTTAGGCTGAACAATCAAGCCAACAAGCATGGTGTTTTTTTGTAAAGAGATGTGTTCGGTCGAGTCGAGTGTATCTGCTGACATCCAGTCTGCATATACATGTTTCAAATAATGGGCCATATTTATCTCAAAGGCACTATAAAAACAACAAAAGATTATCCAAATATCAAAATAAACTTACTTTATACTCAAAGTCAATAAAGCTTTGGGAAAATACGGAGGAAGGAACGATTTTTACGACGAAAAATCCATACCAATGGCAAATTGCTAAGACAAAGACATATAAGTAAACGAAAGTCGTATATATAAAATCTTGCCTTTTAGGGGCAAAATGACAAAACAAGAAGAGTTAAAGGTATCAAATTTTATTTAAACATGAGTTGAAAAAGTAAAAAAAAACCACCACGAAATGGCATAGTTCAGCCACTGAATGTTAACGTAGGTGTATTTTAACTATGGGCACAGAGTAAACTACAAAAGTACCGTCACCCTGAGAAACCGCATTATCCATCATACGTGTCCTTGGCCCTCATTCACAATCATGAACAAATATTGAATTTCTTTAAACCTGTACTTTGGCAAAGAACAGTTCTCCTTGTACGTGCTATTTTGACTATTGTGTTTAACTGCGTTTGAATTACCAAGTACCTATTATGTTATCACGTTTCTGTTGTACTGACTTTTCTATTTTCTGAAGTAATGCTTCGTCGTAGTCTTTCATTTCGTTATTACTCAAATGCATTATTGATATTCTTCAATATTCTTTAATATAACGAAAAGAAATAATCTCAAAATAGATTTTCGTTCCTACATTGTATATATCTGTTTGGAAAAAGCCTTGTTTTGTTTAAAAGTCCTGGGTCTGCTGTCATGAAACCGTTCTCATGCTCAAGCATAACTTTTTTGCTTTCTTTTTACTCTCTGAAATTGTGTGACAAGGTCAAAAAGTTATGATTAAATACTGAAAACTTTATTTGGCTTCAGGTCCCTCACAATTCTTCCAAATCATTTACAAAGTGTTAAGTTTTATTACTTTATCACTGGAAATTGGGAGGCTTGAGCACAGACTGGATTCATGAATACAGACCCAGGTCTTCTCCGGACAATACAACAGTAGTTTAAGCTGCTCCAGAACGGCTACCTCGGAATCAAACTGTAATTCTGATTTGTTACTGCGCAATGACATCCACCTCGACCTTTGCTCAAACGTGGCATTACCTCCCACGGTCTTACACTGTCAATAATGGGAAATGTAGACATTACCTCTCGATACTTTACAATACTTCTTGCTTATATAGTAAAAACATGGGAGAAATAACTTGATCTGGTGCATTTTTCTGTATGATTGTATGAGGCAGTTAATGATCGACCATCTATCGAATTCGGGTTTTTACTGTGTATTATCAATGGGCTGAACACACGACGACGATTGCTCTGATCCTACTAGTTGCAATCTGCGGAATTTCGTTCTTCTTGATAATTTTTTTTATTTCGCTGGTACATTTGTCACCTCGGGTTTCTTTTGTTGGCATGTTTTATGGATAATGTGACCAATGGAAGCATTATGTCACGAATACGAAAGTGTGGCATTGCAGTGTAAAGACGCACAACATAACCGCTAGTGTGACCCCATTGTCTGTGGGCACCAATGTTGCATACGTTTAAACACAACCAATAAGTTGGAGTTGTCTTATTTTACATTTTACGTAGCTTAAGCATATGCTGATGAAAGAGATATCATATAAAGTATCAAATCATCTTTGATACATTATATGTGCAGTATCAAAGGGATTTGGTTGGTGTTGGATTTTCTCTCCTGGCGAAAGCAATGTTTTTTTTTGTTTTTTTGTTTTTAAATAGATGTCTAAATGCATTAATCATCTTGCATGCACAGTAAACATGTTTTTATGGTGAACGCTATAGTAAGCACACGCGCAAACGTTGTTTGGTAAACACTTAAGTGACCAAAAACGCATATTTTCATCGGCAAGCACTGCATCAAACGCAGATGGAATAGAAAATGTCACATATATTTTATTAGATACATCTACTGCAATAACATCCATCAAAACAATACTGCGTTTGACACCCGTGTTCAATACGTATTATACAAATCAACACATGTGTTCTTAATTGCAAGCATTGCCTGTTCCTGGTGAGATATTGTAGCGACTCGGTATCTGTGGCAAGACCAGGCTATGTTGCCGTTGATATAGAGACAAAACAGATCTAAATAGAGACATGCTACTGTTCGAGGTCAGGTCGTGTATTGGTGTTTGTGAGACTTGTCAAATGATAAATAGGGTTTCCATCCCACCTGGGACCACGCTGTATGTCGTAACGTGATCACGTGACTAGGATCAATCACATTACGACTGGTGGGGATTCAGACACCAGACTTGCAAACATCGGGGGTAAATTGGCACCAATTAACTGCTGCCCTGTGATACATTAGGAAAACAGAGACCTAGGTTGATCGAAAATCCCCCGTTAATAACCAGACAACTGATATGTGATGGCGACACCTGGTGGTTACTGGCGGAATTAACTAAAACATTTGGCCCCTAACGGAATATTTTATGCTAGATAGCAGGGCGATAGAGACAATATGAACCTTCTGTCCGGATAGGTATTTATCAAAAACTCCAAAATCCAACATTAAATATGTCGCTGTTTACTGCATGGTTATTTCGTCAACATCTGCTACTTTATACAACTTTCTTGAACTGTTTATATTCAATATATGCTCCCAATGTTAAACAGGGGTTCGAATAATACGTAATGGTGTAAACTATTACTAAAAGGACAAGACTGTACACGAGTGTGATGATGATATTATACTGCTTTTTCCCCAGTTACCATTATGTTTTAAACAAATCCGGTATCCAGATTGCACATTGGCTAATGATTATATAAGTAGCTATTATATATATATAAAAAAACAAGTAAAACAGAATACTCTCCATTTTGTATTTTACAAATCTCAAATTTAAAATAACGTTTGTGTAACAAGTAGCATACTGTACCTTTGTAAAACTTCCGATAACATTGATGTTTTAGAAAAATTGACTTAAATTGTAGAATAGGAGAAATTTAGCAGATTAAATTTTTGTTGGAGTTTGGATTCATATTTTCAGGAAATAAGCTCTCTGACTGAATGCACCAAGGTGGCTCCAAGGTTCCGAAAAGTCAAAATATTCTGCTAATATGTGATATCCATTATGATATTACAAATGTATCTGCTCAAATCGATGATAACATTAAGGCCGTCCATATTTACAGTATAAATTTTTTATCATGGTCGACACTGAAATATTATAGTTCGGAATTAAGTCACCATGACGACCGTAAATGTAAAGCGTAATCTGTCTAGTTGACATCCCTGGATATACAGTATAAGCATCAAAAGAGCAGATCTCTCCAGTACATCTCTTTTCTGTTCTGGAGAGGTGAAATGAATTGTCATACGCAAATAACAAAATCGTTGGAACTGGTATGGTACTAAAGAGAAAAGGAAAGTTTAAGATGATTAGCTAAAAAGAGCTTGGTAGTGAGGTCACCATCATTGCCATACTGTTAATAAAAGTTAAGGTATGAGGTTGTAGAAGAAGTTTTGTTGTATTTTAATTTCTATTTCTGGAAAACAAAATTAGCGTTTAAAAACCAAAAGATTTCATAATGATTATTATACATGACAAGGTAGAATCAGCGGTTTTCTAATGTTTCCAAAAATCAATAACTGATTCAACATCAAGTATTTAGTTTCACAATATAATTACATGCCGACACAAAGAAAGAAATGCGTTGCTTATTCATTATATGCATCTAGATTCAACGTAAACAGAACATACCGTTTAGCAATGTCTACTCTGGTGACTTTTTACGCAGAATGTCCTAGAGTGTGGTATTTCTGATGATGTAAACAAGCAAATAGATGTCCATTAAATTATCTACTACTAGGTGTTTGGAATATGAAATTAATGTGCACAAATCCAATATAATATCCCGTTAGGTTCTTCTTCTTTAACATTGGCAATTCTATAGTGTGTTTTTTCAGATAATAATATTTTCAGCATTAGGTAATGTCCCCTCGGTTTAATACATCCACGTAAAAAGTTCTAATGCTACATATATTTTAGATTTGCTGTGAATTTGTAAATGTTTGTGGAGTGAAATTTTTTATCATTTCTCGTGAAATAAATCAGAACAGAAATCCGTATTTAAAATTCTAATTTGACAGTAATGTTTCGTATGTCTGCTTAGTTTAACGTAGACCGTCCCAGGGTGTGGTATTTCAGATAATGTGAACAAGAATGCTTAGGCCTCGTATTGACCAGTGTCGTTATATATACAATTAATCAAACCCTTGAGACCGATTCTGCCTGAGGAATTTTAACATGTTATACTCCCAGGGACGACTGGTGGATAAGAAAGACATTTTCTGGTGTGACTTCCCTTAAATGATTAATTTGATTGCCGTCCGATTTCCTTGCAATGTCTCTCGCATACATGTCTCCGGACAGGGAAACGTTCTGCAAAAACCATCAATGCAGTATAGTACCAAATGAGTCCGCCAAAAACTACTTAGACTAAGTATATGCCATCTATTGCTCCGGTAGCATTAGTTATTTATATATCAGTTGACAATTTGTCACAGCTCTCTCGTGTCTTAAGTTGTTCCTGAGACATTTTCGATGACTTCTTATATATCTAAATTAATGCCTGTCTCGTTTTTCCTAAACGTTTATCCCTTTGTTATAGCTAAAAATGTTTTTTATTAAATCAGTCGATCGAATATGATTTAATTTAACTGTTTTAGTCATGGCGAGACAAGAACGTGTCTGTAATCTACTGCGATGTCAAAAAAAAGGATCTTTGATAAGTCCCATATTAAACAAAATCACTGGGCTTCAATCAAAATTGTTTTGCTAGAAAAGGTTGTGACGTAAAGCAAAAGAGATGTTAGTTATTTCCGTGCATTTAAAAGATTGAAATAAAACAGCTTGAGTCACACTTTTGGTTTGAAATATATTGTAGAAAACGTTTACTAGTTTTGAGAGCACCTGATTCTGTTTTCGTTTCTTTATGGTTCCGTATTTCCTTCCTCTATTATATTGGTATCAATTTGAAACCCGCAGTTTCATTTTATGCTGGTTTATTAGTTTTGATTTTAAAATTGCCGATGAAATATTTTTGTGTCTTGTCACTGTTTTAATACATTTTCGATACAATACATTTGACGACTTTAAGGGATAATGAAATTCATACTGCGATTTTCAATTACTAGTAAAATGAAATGTCAAAATCAACCGGAGTATCATGCGATAACATGCAATAAAGATCTTTGTCTGTTTGTAATATTGAACATCTACCTTTTTTAAAATCACATGAAATAAATTGCATTTCTCACGAAAGCTGCCTTACGAAGACACTTCATGTTAAATTTTTTTTTTATAATTTTAATATATATCATGTTTTCCTACTATTAAAAGTTAAGAATTGAACCAATATAATCTTTAATCATTGATCATCACACTAAGTTCACAGTATATTTCAATTTATCGAAAATGTTAGCATGTTTCATGTAAATAAAGTAGTCAACATGGGGAATCAAGAAAGGTAATTACTATTCATAAAATTGGTTTTCAAGCTTTTAAATGAAATAGCACACCCTAATTCACAAATTTAACACTTCTTATAAAATAACATACACCACGAAAGATTGTCTGAACATTAATGAACATAAAAAACCCCGTCTCTGAAATCCAGGAAGTCGACTACGGTAACGTTTCAGTAACTGATAAACCATGAAATGGTATTGATTCTTGTTCTCGCCGAGCAGCAAAACTCGCACTGAAAGCTAAAGATCCGAATGAATCTAACATCTTTAGGGTTGCCTTGACCAAATACATCTATACCAGTGATCTGAAACGCGCTAATATTCACAAGTCTGGCTAATTCCATATATATATATTGGCATTGAAAATCTGAATAATATGCTAATAATCACCCTCAAGCATTATTTTCTAGATGGTAATATTTTAAAAGGAGGATAGCAGTACGAACAGAAGTCGCTAATTAATATCCGAATGAAGGAGAATAGTCAATAATGAATAGCCTTATAGGATTAGCGCAACTATTTTATCTCAAAAGTACACGAAAACGCCAACAAGAATATACTGGTACTACAAAACGCCTGCTGTAATGTCTGATACCGAAGTCAGCTATTAGGCTCAGTAGTATGCCAGCTATCTCGGGGAGGCAGCCTGTATTATTATGTTTTCCTTTGGGTGATTCCAACAGCTTCTCGCTGGAGTAGCATTGGACATACCTTAGGATCAAGACCCGAAGAGAAAACACACAATGCTACAATAAATCTTTCTGAGTATTTACAAACCCAATGGTGATGTGGAGGGAGTATTATACACGTCACTTCTGATTTGAATGGTTTCTGGTTAAAATTCTTTGTAGGTACACATGTGATAGAGTATCATTACATTTAAAGTCAAATTTTATATTTATCGTGCTTTAATGCACATGTATTTTTATTTCAACTCCCCTGCTTATTGCGATTCCTATCTGGAAATATAAAAAGAATTTCACTTTTCTGAATATAAAGCCACCAATTCTACCTTGCTATCAATAATTATGTAAACTTCAACAAACGATAATTAACATGCCTACTTGAGGAAGGTAAGCACTGTTGAAAAATAGAAAACTGTTTCTTCATTTGTTTCCGATGGAAATAATTTGAGAAATGTATGTTGATTAAACCTGATAATACAGTTATAAAAGATAAACTATATTTCACTTTTGTGAAGGAAAAAATCCATATAAGCAATC
Organism: Chlamys rubida; assembly: GCA_032359455.1. Lineage (NCBI taxonomy): Eukaryota > Metazoa > Mollusca > Bivalvia > Pectinida > Pectinidae > Chlamys > Chlamys rubida. Next base: position 17,106 of record JAUMHH010187984.1, read on the forward strand.
CAATCGTCTTTTCAACTAAAAGCTTAAGTTGTGTGCCGGAACTGCCATGCTAACGCCTTTGCCTAACAGCAATTACTTACCTACATACTAAGCCTAAGTTGTCATGTCTTTCCGTATTACCTTACCTTCAGCATGTTTTGAGAAAATTAAAGGAAACGTTTTTCAAAATGTCATTCAGTGAATAACACGTTTATCAAGCGGCTCAAACGTAAAGACCAGCGACGCGAGACATAGATGTGCATATATGAATAAAATGATGACATAAAGGAAATAATGAAAAAATAGTTAATATTAATTTTTAAACTTTAGAAAACATTTTGTTTAACTGATTGAAGCAATATAAACCTATCGATATTTCAAATAGCTGGACCCTGCTTAGTGTGTGCCGGATTTTGAGCATAGCTGAAGTCTTTGCCATGTGTCTTAGTACCTTTTTTCCTGAATTTGATAGCCTCGTGAATCACTTTTTTGTTTTTAATTATATTTGTTTTTCATTTTATTGAATTCTACAAATATTGATGTGTCATTTATTTTCATCTCGTCAATCATATTATATTTGAAATTCGAGCATACATTTTTTTTTAAGAATTTCGCATAAATGATTTTCGTATAATTGAACATCAAGTTTGTTTAGTGTCTGAAATCTTCTTTAATAATACCATGTCTTGAACCGCATTTAGATCACTTACAAAAAAGTGAATGAATGAACTATAAGGAAGTTTGTTTGTTTGATTTTGTTTAACGTCCTATTAACAGCTAAGGTCATTTAAGGACGGCCTCCCCTGTGTGCAAGATGCATGCGTAGTTATAGTCGAAAAGTTGTTTCAATTGTTGTTATGGTATATTTCACCGAGGTAGTACTCTTAACTCGGCATCATACATGTATCTACGCTATTGCAAGTTGACAAATTCACCAATATACCCCCATTCAACACACATTCATTCTTTACATACATGCAGGCACGTCTTTGAAATTACCTTAGCTGTTATTTGGACGCTAAGCCACATTAAAACCAACAAACTAAAACCACAAAAGAACCTGCTACTATAAACTGGGAAATTTACATTGCATCTTAATTTTCGCGATTTTTAACATCCGTAATGAGGGCGAATGTATCATTACGGCGAAAAGTAGAAAAACAACATACTATACATAGTAGTTAGATATGAAGGCCGAAATTAGTATTGGGCGAATATAGATTTTACCGGGAAAGGGAAAAAGTTTGACTTGGGAAAGTTTCGGTTTACAATATTCCTTTTAATAGTATAACATTTAACCTTCGTTTATTTTTTCATTTCAGTCTGTTCCCATTTGTTCAGCGGAGTGTTCGTATTACTGGGTAGCCGCTCTTTCCACTCCCAGGGTATCATCGAGTCCTACACGAGTAGATTTGCCATGCCTTACGTCACCACCAGCATACCCACAGGATTGGGAGGTCGCACGGGATACGAGATCTACATGAAGCCTCCTGTTACCGAGGCATTGAGGGATATGATCCTAGAATACGACGTGAAAGACGTCCACTATGTTTACGAGGCAGATGCAGGTATGACCATTTTGGCCTTTCACTCATAAACAGTCCATACATTATTTTCGTAATGTACTGTGTTTCTCTCTAACTGCTCTTTCGATTTTATATCTGTTTTATGCTCACATATATGAACCATTAATTACGACCTCTGTGGTATTCACTGCGTATACTAGCCAAATGCAGGTAGGATCATGCAGGTCATTCCTTTGTTTAAACATATAGAGCGCCCGTAGCTAGCTCAATAACTGGTTTCGCTTTCTTTATTTTTATAACACCTACAGATATAAAAGCAAGCAATAAGCGCCGAATAGCAGTTATTGTCTTTAAGAGTAAGTCTGCGATGAAAATTTATGTGAACAATTATTCTACGACGCTGTTTTGGGTTTGACACAGGTTGTCCCTAATGTCTACCAGCATATCAAGGTCGAAATATTACCGCGTCTTTTGTCTTTTTGTCGACAAAGCATCGAATGTTCCATATCAGTGTTAAATATGGATATGAAATCATACGTACAAGTTAATATCATAGTACATTGAGATGATCATCCATGAGTGGCAGTTGAGTTGATAATATTACATTCTAGTCGACTATGTATTAACATCTTCACGTATAATCAATCAATTCGAGTTGGAATCTTGTTACATACACTGTCAAAAATGGGATATACAGTTTCTCACATAACATAAAAAATCATAATTATAATTACAACTCTCCGAAATAGGCAAGGTTAATACATTAAGTGCATACTAACGCTTCGTTTTGAAAATGTTCATTTCATATATGCATGGGTCCATGACAACAACCATTCAATTACAGAATACATTTTAATACCAGTATTACACGTTGACATCCACAAGATCCTGTAAATCAACTGCTCTAATTGTAGACTTACTCAAGTTCCAGGTGTAAACAATTAATGGTATAATTGAAAAAGAACGATTAAACTTTCCTTTGGACGATCTCATCATGGGATGATGAGATTAACTGGTCTTCATACAAATAAAAGATAAACTGCTTCGCAATTAATTTTTACTTAAGACAAACCTACTTAAATACCCCATGAAATCGACGAATGCAAGATTCAGACTTAAATGTTACGAATTTTGCAATGCATGTGTTTAAATTGCTGTCGTGCCTTTATGTAGTATGCCGTTATAACCAGGAGCAGCTAGTTCTTAAATAGTTTTGTCTGCACTGTAAAATATCACTTACGAGCCTGATGTATTTGGTGTTAATGTACACATGTGTTACTAAGCAACATATCTCTCGTGAACTATCCTACCATTTGTTTCACTCGGCGAACACTCCTTGCCTCCGTGATACCAATTACACATATCGTAATCCTAAGCAAACACTTTATCTCCAATTAATTTTGCTATAGCTATATAATTTATTACCCACCTTGTAAATGTACATGTTATTTTGAAATTTGTAGTATCTACCATATCTGTATTAGCATCACCTGAGAAGAGAATTTCTAGCATCGTGTGTTATTCGTATTGGAAACTGGACCAGTCGCTCCAAAATAGGATTCCCCATGCATTATTGAATTGGAGAAGCATTATATATTAACCCTGGTGTGGCGGCAGTGAGCGTATTTTAAGGTTCCCATACATTGCTTTGGACCTCGACTAATTACTGCTGCTCAGCAGGAATGTGTGTAATTGTTTTTATTCCATTCCTTTCTTGCTTGCTCTTAAACCATTCGTACAATCATGTGCCTCCCCAAAATGTACAACTGATTTCTTTTGGACACTTTCAAGCTTGTCTTATTTAATAATATCGAGTATTTATTTATGTAAACCAATATTGTTTTAGAACATTTGAGACTTCCTGAAAGGTGTCTCTTACCGTTTTTCGCCTTAATTTTTTTTACATATAACTCACACACACAGTCGATATTTTACCAAAGGTTGCCCAAAAAATACACCATATGTATTCCATTATTTTGAGACTCAGTAAGGAGGCCCAACGCAAGTTGTCTCCGTCACTGGAAGTTGAACCTGTGCTTTCCAGTGCAAACTGGGATTCAAACTCTCTGGACCTATCGGCTTACCAGTGTTTGAAAACAATTATGATTTCAAATTGCACTGGTCTTTTTAACAATTTCATAAATGGATATTAAGAAATGCTGTTGAAAGTTTAAAATAATGACAATGTTTCAAGTCAACAATAGACCATTAAGAAGAAAAATACCATTACAGTTTGATATTTCATCCTTTCGTATTCATCCTATTTACACTGTCACACCACCCCCTTTACTTGCTGAAATCATATTCTGCTTCATGAGAATGCTTTCGTAGGTGCTATACGTCCTTATAACAGCTTAGGTCACATGGGGTTGGGTGCATAGAGTGCCACCTCCAAAAAAATAACGAAGATTTGAGAAAGAACGGATATAGATCCCAAGATTTGCATTGGAGCAGCAAATCCATTTTTTTTCAATGTCCACTTAGCAGAAGACACATACAGCAGGGAGCTACACATTAGTCGCCTCTTACTATAGCTTACTTTGTACGGCAGGGAGCTACACATTGGTCGCCTCTTACTATAGCCTACTTTGTACGGCAGGGAGCTCCACATTGGTCGCCTCTTACTATAGCTTACTTTGTACGGCAGGGAGCTCCACATTAGTCGCCTCTTACTATAGCATACTTTGTACGGCAGGGAGCTCCACATTAGTCGCCTCTTACTATAGCATACTTTGTACGGCAGGGAGCTACACATTGGTCGCCTCTTACTATAGCATACTTTGTACGGCAGGGAGCTACACATTAGTCGCCTCTTACTATAGCATACTTTGGAACACAGCAGGCCCATTGCTTTCCCGAACATGCAGGTGTTGATAAGTAATAGACCAAACATAGTACACTTTATGGATCATATAAAACACTGTTCTACCAATTAAAGTAAACACACCATTTGGTTAAGGCAGAATTCGGTACCAAAGGGCAAGCACAAAAAAACTCGTTATAAAAATAAATAAGTATCAGCGTTTTCGAAGTACATGCTTTTTCCCAAAAAGTACTCATTATAATCTATAATACGGTTTGTATTATTTTCCGGCTTTTTAATTGATTAGTTTATAAAAAAAATAATGAATTCCGATTTTATTTTGATAATGTATAACTGTCTATAAATGTTTGTCCTCGTTGCTGGAGCGTTCCCTATTAATTCACCATGATCCGCAGGTTTCTTTTTGTTTGAGATATTTATTATCTCCGAATCATGCGGGACCATTCTAGTGACAAACTCGCGCTATTCCTATGCATCAACAGATGACCTTGGACATGAACGGATATTAAGCTGACATCCTCTTTATTAAGGATGGTTTAAAAGTCATCGAAATGAATTTTCCCTCTTAGCCAAGCCCCGGTTGCTTCACTTCCCATTAAATTTAAAATGGCGCATCGGTGGAAATTTTCAAACAAATGTTCAGATATCGTTGTCAAACGGGTTATGCTTCTCTTGTTTTTCCTTCAACGCGAGTTGGATACAAGACATATTGTCTGATTTTATAGTTAGATGTCTACTTGGGAAAAAAGGTTACCGGAATATTGCATTAAGCTATTACAAATCAGTAAAGATTAGTCGAGCTCTTTGAGGAATAGCCAAGCCATATAGCAGCTTTACGGAAGCATTATTTAAGGAGATTCTTCTTCTATCCATGGCCTTGAATGTCATGATCTTTCAATTTATGACACGTCTGAAAACATAGTAATTTGTCAGCATGACTGTCGTATAGCGTTGCTCACATATAGAATTCCAATGTTTGGTTTTACGTGTTTTAAGCAATTCTCTTGCTTCTATGACATATCTGTCGCCTTATTTCTTGTTAATGGAACTTATTCTGCATATTATGTTCAAAACTTATGCATTTTGATACACGTATGCTGCAGCGCAAGCAAATGTGATTTTAATCAAAAGAATATCTTTCTGATAATGTTGCAGTCATTATCATGTAGCATGGCGTTAAAACGTTAAATCAAGTTCGGAAAATGTTTTTGAAACATCACAAATATGAAAGATTGACTTAAAAAATATGACTAATAAAGATTGTCGTTACTGACATCAATGCCGTCGACTGTTCACACACCGGTTTCACGAAGGAAGAAATAGTGTTAGAACAAACAATACTTTAAAAAAATTGCTTAAAAAGTAGTTCTTAATATAATTCACTTTTCCATCTTTCGCCATATGTATATTTTCTAGGATCTACCACGACGTTTACGAAAAGAGTATTAATTTGAATAAAACATTTTAGCAAAAATAAAATAAATTGTTTTGATAATCAATGAAACTTCCCGGTACCATTACTGGATGTTTTTGAAGCTATATATTTGTTCAAATAGTTAAAAAAGTTAAAAAAAAAATGATAGCAGAATGACAAAATTACATATTTGAAAAATGTTACGCTTAACATTGATTGTCTTTTGAGCCTCGAAAAATAAGTTAAAAACAAGTATGCTTGATTGATCAGTTATAAATAATCTGTTTTACCAAGTAAAAAGAATCCACCCATTCCTTAATAAAACGCCAATTCGCATGAATTGATTTTGGCCGGAACCACTTAGGATGATATCGTGACTGACCAAGAGTATTGATGAACCATAGTCTCGGGAAGGAAATGATAAATTCTGTTTGTGTAAGACGGAGGGCAATTCGGGCTCGGTAACTATACACCAAAATACCATATATTTCAAAGTAATCGAAGTTGGATAAGAGGTTTTGTTAGATTTATATTACACCATCTCCATAAAGAACCATTTGAAAAAGTGTAATTACGAGACTAGTCTATGTAAACGGTATAAATGAGACTGTATCAGGAAATGCAGTATTTTCTTGATAATTTCCATCAATCTATCAATTAGGATAAAAGTAGTAAAATTACTCCCCATCACAGAATATAAGACAAAGCAACCTCGGTATAGAAATCAATCTTCATTACCTTTCCTGATGTTGGAAATCCATTTTAATTATAGTTGAAGGATAAACGAACCTTGCAAAGCCTGCGGTTAACTTGTATAAGGTCTCGGTAAGATATTTAAAGGACAGTCTGAGATATAACTTTGGAATTAAGCCGTCAACCTGTTTTGGAAGGCAAATATACTCTGTTGTATACGGGTTCTAGTAATGACTGTTATTACCTCCGAGTAATGATAATGGACATGGGGTTCAGTACAGACTTACTAGCGATTTTGCTTCCGAAGGCTTCCTCTCTCTGTGTTCAGTAAAACCTGATTTTGAGGCGAACACTCCCTCAGCAGTACGCTATTCCATTAATGATGGGTCAGGATCGAGATATTAGGTGACTTCTTGACAAGAGGTGATATATGGTGAGTCAGTACAACTCGCTTGCATTGAGATAAATCTATTCGGAAGGAATTATCATCATCTGCAATATCTCTGCCTTGTCACCGTCACACATGTTTGGTGGACAGCAATGGCTTGCTGCTCGATGGGGGGCCGCGGTGGCCAAGTGGTTAAGTTGTCTGACATTCTGATACTTCTAGCCCTCCACCACTGGGTCGCGGGTTCGATGCCTTCGTGGGGCCATCGCCAGGTACTGGCCGTAGGTCGGTGGTTTTTCTCCGGGAACTCTGGCTTTCCTCCTCCACCAAAACCTGGCACGTCCTTAAAAACCAAAAAAACAAACCAAACCAAACTGCTGCTCGATCACACCTCATCATAGGCTTATATCGCATATATTAATATATTTTTATGATTTCTTTAATACATCGCAGAGTAAAGGATATTTTTGCACGCCATAGGTAAACAAAACTCCGTACGAATTCTTAATGCATTTACATAAAAGCCTATTCATAATATAACTACAGTTAAAGTGTTATAGTGTCTTACAAATTGGGGTATGTTTTATAGATGCATGGTTGAATTGAGTGTTATTCTCTCCTACATCTTTGACAATTCGATCCCTGGTGTATTGCTTTAAAAAGATAGAATATCATTCTCAAATAACTAAATGTCTGTTAAAAGCATTTTGTAACGTAAGCAGGATCACAGAATAAAAGCTTCTCGCATGTGTTTTAAGGTTCAAATGTTTTTTTTCTAATACGCGGATACGCAGTTCACAGCTTGTCTGCTTGCATTTTTGTCAATATTCCTTTATAAAAAGGTTTGACGCCAAGACTCGGAAATAAACAATTTGACAACAAGTTATCTATCAAAAGTAACACATTCGTCGTGTGAAAAACACATACACACACAGCTTACCTAGACAACACTATAATAGCATGGTTATTTACATGCTTATATTTCGCGCATGAATAATGCAAAATTTCTTTTTGTGGTCCATAGTTTTGGATATTTTGGTAAAAAAGAACAATTTCCTTGCATGTATTTTTTACGGATTTCAGTTCTAGCAGTCCATGACAGATAAGTGTTCCGTTAAGGATGGGTTTAATTCCTACGTATAGCAGGGGTAACATTTTTCGCGGAATAATCGTAACCGCAAAATTTGAATATTAGAATTCCACCTTTGGTTACAATAGTTTGGCAATCTCTCAGTTTTCTGTACATATTTGTGAGCAGTTTCACTAATGATTCACAGAACATCCGTGTGTAACGTTTTGTATAAATAACTTTTTCCACAAAAGTTGAATTCAAAACCAATACTGTTTTGCTGGAATATATGCGAAAATAAATTACTAAAAGTAAATGTTATGAACAGAATATTTTTTTCTCCAAAAATAAGTTTACGTTTCTTGCCTTTAGACCATCTTTCAAATGTAAGTTTTACAAAATAGCAAATAAATCGATCTGTGCTATCCTATTGCATGGTTTAAGAAGCAACTTATATGCAACTCCCTGTAGATCTACCTTGTATGTTGTCGGTAGTGACTGCCAAAGCTAATCTAGTTATTCCGTAGTCAGAATAATGTGACTCGGATAGTGCCGTGCTATCATGCCCAAATTCAAAATGATGTTATCTGAAGCAGTACTTCTAAGGTTGTTGCCGATAAACAAAATATTTTATTGGCTTGCTGATAGGTTGCCAAGCCCCATGGACAGCTTAGGTCATTTTAACACGTGCTTCCATGTGTGGGGTATGCGTACGTGTACTGGGGACAGGGTATGTTGGTATATATACGTCCTTGAGTTGATCAGATGTCGACTTTTTAGTGCTACCCCACTGAAATACCATAACAAAGGCACTCAGCAAATCATGTCACCCGGTCACTTTATACCACATTGTAACAACGGATTAACCAGTTATTGCCATTGGCCTTAATGTTGGACGTTTTGCGGGGAATAACATCTGTGTCCCGGCATTTAGTCAGACTCTTGCCTTTATGATTTTTGAATTGAAAGATTTTTTGATTCCCCATATACTGCTTGCATTTGTACATATTTCTCCAAAATGAAGCTGTACCTTTCCAGTGGAAATATTACTGGACGCCTCTCTTTCCAGAATATCTGATTTTATTCTCTTTGTTATGTTTGTTTTCTTTTCTTTTGCAAGTGTCTCCATGCATATGATTCCTTTGATCTTATCCTACCCTAGTCTAATTTGAGTTCGATTTACGGCATTTGTTGACAGTTCCGTACTTAGTTGTTTTCTTTTTATAACAAGCTAGGTAGTAGTTATATGCTGCTATATTAAATTCGACTTATTTCAATGATAATTTCCACTTTTATAATTATATTGTAAATGAAACCATGCTGCAGTTTATATAATATGGCCATGACAATAAATAGAAAGGATGTCTGATTCTAAATCTCATTGTGTTATTCCTTTCCTTGGTATTGAACTGTGGAACAGTGACACGCTCTTGAGAATGCTTCGGGGAACATATTGTATATTGTGGTAGAGACACGAACAATGATCAGGTTGATATCAGCACGGTACGGTAAGCTCAAAAACTACCTCTATTATCTAGATATGGATGTATTCTGAAAATTAATTTTCCGTCTAGCCGGTTCTGCCAAAAACACTAGTGTATGAAAAGAAACGCACCGAGATAGAATAAAAAGGAACATGACTGGGAATTAATGCGCTGGGTCGATATAAAGAGGACTGACTTTACTTCCCTACTCAAGATCCCAAAGGATTTGACAAGTGTCAACACTCATTACTGTCAAAGTTCTGCGTACAATTCCATATATATATATGTGTGTGTATAGCATGCCTTTTCTGATAATTCTATTCTAAATGTGAAGTACTTCTGGCATTGTTTACGTGAAATAATAGATTAAGAATAATTTATTTGTTATAGCAAAACGTTGTAAATGTGTAATGTTTTAAGGAGTTTTTATGCACATTTCGTCTTTTGTTGTTATTCTACATTTGTTCGGAACACTTTAGACATTAGGCAGTCTATGTCAAGACACAAAAACTAATAATCACCGAAAAAAACTGTCACATTGTATCAATTGTGGTGACGTCACATTAGCCCAATCATATGCTCGTTTGGCACGTTTTCATCGGTTAATATGTTATGGATTTTGACTAAATATTACATGATTTGAATAAAGGAGCTTGATGTTAAAGGGTTTTTCTGTTTGGTTGACAAGGTTAAACGTTCTGTTGACAGCTTAGGTCGTGTAAGGGCGTGCCTTCGGGTGTGTAGTGTATGTGAGCATGCGTGTATCCGTGCTGAAGGCAGTATGTCGATGTATTTGCCTCCATGCGATAGCGCTGATCTGTTGCCGACTGTAGAGTGCTAACTCACTATAATGCCATACTAAAAACACCAAGAACAGTTTTAGACCCGGTCACATTATACTGACAACGGGTAAACCAGTTGTTGGATTACCCGAAATGCTGAACGTTAAGTAGGGAATAACAACTACCATTTTTAAGAACTTAGGTATGTCCCAGCATGGGGACAGAACCCATTACCTACCGCACTTGGACAAACGCTCAATACTAGGGCAAACAATGCGAGTTTGTCCAAGTAACGCAGTAGGGAACAAACAGTTTGTTAGGAGGAAGAGAGAAAATATGAAGATCCCAAATGTCGTCACAGATCTAATTTTTGTTTCGCCTATGTCCCCTTAGCACCAGCATCAATACTCCAGTAGTTACGCTCAGTTACGCTCTCTGCATCCCTGGAATATGTCGTAGTAAAATTGAAGGCACAAAGATAGTTGTTAGACAAATCGCCAGGCTGATACCTGACCTTTGAAAATTACAGAGGAGCGACACCCGACTTCAAAGTCAGTCAATTTTTACCGTTACTTGACCGCAAGATTCTTTTGATGTACATCAAAGGATCGAGCTAGTCTTCCTGTCTCATCCACAAGGTGGTAATACTGAGCCTTCAATTTCGCTATGACATATTCAAGGGGTGCAAAGAGCGTAACCCCTGGAGTATCGCGGAAGCCTAAGTAGAAGACAAAGAAGAAAACCCCCGATTCTGCAGGACATCAAATGAATAGAGAAACATGTCTCCTTACTCCAGAAGATTTACGAAACTCTCGTTAACTCGTGGTCATTTACTATTACCATGTACGTTATTTGTGCAGAAAGGAAGCGACAGAAAATTAGTTTGACCAATGATCCTGTATATGAGTAAACAATGTTCTTTTTCTGGAATTGTATTGCCCTGACGATCAACATTGCAGAATATTGATTTAGGCAAGATTTAAAATTGAAATATTCTGTCACACTGGATCGGTTTAAAGCGTTGATGCAAATAATTTTCTGTAAAAAGATATGATATCTTTTACACCCAATTCGTTTACTTTTGATATAATTTGACATCTTTCACAATTTTTTTACGTTTTTTGTTTCTGGTTTTTATGTATTCATTTTTGTGATGGCTATTTTGTGCATCGTTCTATGGTCCTAAATGGCTCAAATTGTCGATGGGCCGTAAAACAAATACAAAAACAAACGCAAAAATATGGATGATTTAATGTTATTGTTATTAGAAAATAGCGTTATTACATTATGTATGTCTTCTTAATGGTGATAACAGACAAAGGTATCATATTGTAAGTTGATATTACTCGGACTAAATTTACATGGCGATTGTCGTCATTGAAGTAACGATGCGATCCTCGCCAACACCTGGTCATATTATCCTTGTACTTTTTCAAAGGTCTCCATGTGAATCCTTCATTGTTCACATTTTGCCTCAGTTTTGTGAATCCTTCATTGTTCACATTTTGCCTCAGTTATGTGAATCCTTCATTGTTCACATTTTGCCTCAGTTTTGTGAATCCTTCATTGTTCACATTTTGCCTCAATTATGTGAATCCTTCATTGTTCACATTTTTCCTCAGTTATGTGAATCCTTCAATGTTCACGTTTTGCCTCAGTTTTGTGAATCCTTCATTGTTCACATTTTGCCTCAGTTTTATCGATCTTGAGTTCGAATTATGGTTTTGTTGTCACTTCGGTTACTCCTGCTGCGCTTGGTTTTAACAACACATTTTATGCCAACCTAAGTATTTTCTACCTTTTATTATCAAATAACATCTTTTATTTGACAATTACAGGACTGGTAAAACTTCAAGAACTGCTAAAGATACTAAATGGAACTGATGTCAAGGTCAGATGGCATCGTATTCATAATATCACCAACGCTCATGAAGACTTAAGGAAGCTTGATCGAGTGTACCCCGCTTACAAGAATAGCACGATTCTAATGGATTTTAACGCCGAACCAGCATATGATACAATACTGGAGCAGGTTCGTATATCTATGCACGAAATTATAATGTTAAAGTTTCTAAAAGATGAAAGAGAAAGACCATTTCAGTATTTCACAGCAAAACTAGATTATGTGGGAAAACAGAACATATCTTAGTTATTTATTACCATATATGCATAATTTGAGCAACATGGCACGGATGCAGATATCATATCCAGAAACAGATTTACCTTATAACTTTATATAGAATATACATACAGTCAGAGAAGCCTAAGAGAGCCTGACAGGTGGTAGATATAGAAAGGTGATCTCTAAAGACAGGTGATATATTAATGATATATATTACCTGTAACTGAGCGAGATCGAGCTATCTCTCGAGCTAAGATTCTGTAACATTCCAACCTCTGCTTACGCCTCGGTTAGGATTATGTTACAGAATACTAGCCCTTGGGTACGATCTCACTCAGGTACAGGTAATATATAGTATTAATATATCAACTGTCTTTACAGATCACCTATCTATATCTACCACCTATCTATATCTACCACCTATCTATATCTACCACCTGTCTTTAGAGATCGTTCATTTATAACTATCACCTTTCTATAGAGATCACCTATCTACATGTACCACATGTCTTTAGAGATCACATATCTATATCTACCATTTGTCTTTAGAGATCAGCTATCTATATATACCACCTGTCTTTAGATATCACCTATCTACATGAACCACCTGTCTATAGAGATCACCTATCTATATCTACCATTTGTCTTTAGAGATCACCTATCTATATCTACCATTTGTCTTTAGAGATCACCTATCTATATCTACCACCTGTCTTTAGAGATCACATATCTTTCTCTACCACCTGTCTTTAGAGATCGTTCATTTATAACTATCATCTTTCTTTAGAGATGACATATCTATAACAATCACCTTTCTATAGCGATGAATTATCTATATCTACCACCTGTCTATAGAGATCACCTATCTATATCTACCATCTGTCTTTACAGATCACCTATCTATATCTACCACCTGTCTATAGAGATCACCTATCTATATCTACCACCTGTCTTTAAAGATCACCTATCTAAAT
>JAUMHH010187985.1:0-14369 GCA_032359455.1 Chlamys rubida
ATATTTGAATATGACTTGCCAGGGGGTTGAAATTTAGGGTGACTATTACATCTTTTAGGGGGCTTGTTGAACCTTAAAGTGCCAAGTAAACATAAACTGATATTAAATGACAATTCTTGACCGTTTTATGCGTGTACCGGTGTTAAATGCTAAAAGCAAATGATCACATATTACAGAAAGATTGTTCAACGTTAGCTGGCTGAGGGTTTTTAAAAGAACCCAAAAACAAAACAAAAATGAAAATTTACGAAAGTTTGCGCAAGATATCATCAAAGCATTAAAAGGCTATCGATGTCAATTCAATGAAGTTACAAGAAAAAGTGTTTCAACTCTTTGTCGCATTTTGCGTTCAAGAAATAAAAAAAACCCAGACGAAACGTTATATTTGCGCAGAATGTGTCATACGTCTGGCGTTTTCGGTACAACAAATGATAAAATCGGGGTTTAGAAATGTGCGAATTACAGAAAGTTTATGAAAAGTAGGAATATAGACTAATTGTCTAAAAATAAGCAACATCTACTTCCGAAACTAAATGCCATATGTTTTCGTGATTTGGTTTATCAGAAGGAGTAAAATAGGTCGAGAATACAATTCTAAAAAAAACGACAACAGGAGAATGTCGTTTCCAGAGAGTTCATGTGAGGAAGACATCCTCATGTGTCTTAAAAAGAAAACCCCAAATGTTAAAGATAATTTAGACAAAATATGTGTACACCTGTTATGTTTCGATTAATAACTATAATAATGTCAGATTTTAAACTGTCTTGATATGAGCCGGATACGTAATGCCCTAGCTATGTCTAAACAAGAAAAAACTGGGAAAATGAATTGTATTAACGTAATGTAACGAACATACGGCAAAACAGTTTTCTACGTGACTTACAAAGAGTTCAAATTGAAAACATATATAGAGGAATACATGCATATGGTTTAAAATCTTGTCAGTGCAACGAGTGGCATTTTAAAAATTGAAATTTTGCTACTATTACATATAGTGTCGCTTTGGCTATGCATATGAGATCAACGTTCTATTACAATTGTCTAAATATAGCTTCTACAGTCAGGGCCTGACTAAGAAACTCCAATACACAATACACGCTCTATTATTTGAGAGGAATGGACGCGTATGAAGTTTGCTCTTACGGTATTACCCTATCCATCATCGAGTATCGTGGACACTCCAGGAGTTACGCTCACTTTCGTTCTCTACACCCCTGGAATATATCAGGCAAAATTGAAGGCCCAGTGTGCACCACCTTGTGGATGAGACAAGATCAAAGGAATCACCCTGTCGCGAAACGGTAAAATTGACTAGCTTTGGAATTGGGTGTTGCTCCTCTGTAATCTTCAAATGACAGGTATCAGCCTAGCGACTGGTCATGTTTTTTCATACCCGAGTCCAATCAGTTTAAATAGCTAGCCGCCAATTTCCAGGGATCGGAGAGCGAAAGTTAGCATACATGATCCCTAGGGATCGAGAATGCCTATATAACGACCATATTGGTAAAAAAAAATTGCGGGATAACTGTTTCTGTGTGTATCACCTAATTTAGATCTCCTAAAGCCTTAGACTTTGTTATCTTTCGAAGTTTTGCTTTAGTAAAATATAAATATATAGATAGGCACCAGGTGAGATTTCATTTTGTAATATATTTTCTATTTATCACATTATGTACTGGGGGTTATCCAGTGAATATTAACCCATGTAATATGACCTATCAGTCCTGTGATTGGTTGTTAGTTTCAATTGTGACGTCACGCCTAGGACAAGTACATGATGTCACAGGTTTAAGCACTGGAGTCAAAATGGCGTTTTTTTACATTTCAAGGTTGCATGGAAATTGTCGTTTTACACGAATAAATGCTACAAATCTTGATTATGTGATAAAAAGGATCTTACACTCGTTTTCATTTCATATGAAATTGATGAAACTCGTCACAAATTTTTCATTTTAGCTCGCTTAATTGAAAAAAATCTTCAACTCGTTTCATGAAATGGAAACTCATGTTAGATCCTTTATATTGCAAAATTAAATTTCACCTGGTGCCTATTTTTATATTTTCCAAAGTTCTTATGTACTGAATGTGTAGATGTGTCTATATATAGACGTTATCGTCAGAAGTAGGTCTGTCTTATCTTAACATCTGTTTATATTTACCATCGTATGACATTGCCACTACATTATCCTACCACATTCAGATGGCATTCATCTAGGCTATGAATGCCAAGAACCAATTTTAGACGTCACGATTGATATGTTGGACACCACTGACCCTCCCTGGACAAGTAGCTGTTCTATTCATTGAGAAAGCATACTCGATAAACATATTATTTGAACTAAATGCTAATGAACTTAAACAAACTCAATTGAATTTTCTATTGAGAGAAAAAAGATTTCGAAAATGGTAAATATAAGTATTGAACTGCTTTCAGCAGTTGATATTCATAGGAAATATTAATGCCAATTTGACAAATCCAACATTCAATAATTCAATGAAGTGAACTAAACTGTACTACCGTAGTGCGTCATGCACTAGTTCACTTCATTGAATTATTGAATGTCTGTTTAGCATTCATTTTGCCTGTGAATGTTAAAGTAACAGTTTCTCTCATAGTATCATACGACACAGAAATATATCACGAACAAATTTCCTTCATGCAACACTGAAATATGTTTGAAAATGATCTTTCCAAACCTTACACAATTTTGGGATCTACATTTTTTAAATGTCTCCATTTTGTGAACCGCTTCTTATACGTCATATTTTTTCTTCAAAGTTTGATACCTCATTGGACATCTAAAGAAAAAAATTCTCCTCATTTGTTAAAGTAGGCTCAAATTAAGCTAACTCATTCACCCCTGAAATTTCATAATGAACTATTCCAACCATTGAATTGGACGAGTTCAAATGTGTCTTCAGGGGTGAATGAGTTAATAAAATGCAACTGAAGGGTACAGTTTTGTAACTGTGGAAGTAACAGCCAGATCTGCCAGTATATGAAGACAAACATTCCTGAATAGTATCTTTTGGTTGGTGAGTTTTCTCATGTCTAAAATATCTTAAATACGTACCACCGATTAAAAATAACCAGCCAAACAATTTACGTATCACATTTTTTTAATTTTGATCACAACTTGTGAGATATTTGTAAAAGAAACACAGCTATATATTAAAATGTATGTATTATAATCACTCTCATTTTAATACACACCGTGTATTATATTTATGTAAAGCATGTGTAAAATCGTATTTCACACAGGGTGGAGAAATAACTCATCTGTGTTTGAGGATCCCTGTACCACTGCCAATAAATGCAACGATGTATTCAAAACTTATTTTTCCAGCATGACTAAATAGCTTTGATAAATAATTTTTGAAAAGAAAAGTATGCCTAGCCAGACTTTTATGAATATATTATGGAGATGAAATAAAAAAAAACTAAAATAAACAATCGTGTTCCGAGTGTAGAGTATTCTGCAGAGCTTGACCGGGATTCCAACCCAGGACTAGATTGTTATACACCATCGCTGAAACCGAACGAAAAACCTCAACAACAGAAGTGTACGAGACCAAATGTCCTATAGTTATATCCAAATAAAAGTTAAGGGGAGATTACTGTATATAGGAAAATGGCAGTACAGTGGCACAGGGATCCTTAACGAGAAATTCTTTATCATATAAAAACTTGACTTTTTATTAAAATTGGACGGATTGGCATGTTAAGAATATATTCATTTAGTTAAAATAGAGAAATTGCCAAATAAGTTAATATTTTTAAAATCTTAAAATATCACCTAATAATCAATATTTAAATATAGATTAATTTAATTATTATTTTAGAAGTTTGCATTTTTTTGATATGTTGTAAGATTTAACTATAGTTAACCATTAAGATTTCATTTTGCTTATTCAACTATGCGTTGACTACATTTTCATCATACGCTCGGGGTGTTGTATTGTCACATGAACTTTCCACATAGGTAATATTTTGACGCTACATGAAACAATACGAAGACATCACAAAATGATTGATGACAAAATTGGTGATTTCTCCAGTCTAACTAGGTACTAATCAAATGTCTTCTTGTTCATGCATCAATTGAGCATATATATTCAGAAAAATAATCTCAAACATGTTTCCATTACATAACTTTAGGACAGCAGAGGTGCAAAGTGTTATGTTCAAATTACAGACTATAGAAATAAAATCCAGGGTTACAGCTAGCCAGTTTTCTATGACTAATAATGGAGTGTCTTGTTGAGTCGGAAGAAAATTCCGAGTATCATCACAAGTCACACACACAGAGCTAAAACTAGACTGAAAAAGCTGATTAAAACAAAAATGTGTGTATAGATCTACATTTGTATAGCAAAAAAAAAAAAAAAAAAAAAAAACTTTTACCATATGAGATTCATATGACCTTAGTTTTGGCTTAAGATCGTTATGTTTCGACTATTTTATAGTCGTTTTGATTTTATAGATTCAAAATTAATCAATATTGCATTTGTAGTCTAACTCTAATAAGCATGTCAACGCATGATCAACTCCCACAATAACACTTCTCAACTCTCACCTTCATTTACACTGAAAATCAACATATTATATATGTCCAGACAAAAAGCACAGAATATTTTAAACATTATTTCACTATATTAAGTACTTTCGCTGTTCCACCATTTGAAGGAACTTTCGTACAAAAAGATAATCTTGTTGGCGGATTTCTAACTAATCTTTGGGTTTCTATATCTGCAATTAAATATCAGTTGTCACAAACTTTGATCATCATATGACTTTTAAGTTTAATCCTTCGATAAACCTTGCGGCCAACAACACAGAATTTAACTTGACCACTGAGGATACAGCGACAATATTTCATTTGGTAGTATTGATATTCAAGACATTATTACGGTAGATTTCTCGTAGAAATTTCTAGATTTGTCTAAATGACAATTTTGACATTAAATATAAAAAAACAACATTAAAAAAAAAAAAAAAAAAATAAAAAATTAAGTCATTCATGATAATTTGAAGAGCATACACCCAGACAGATTTGTTTAGCTTCTTTTAAACTTCCACTCTATTCCCAAGCAAAAACATAGTGGTGATACTTAAATTAACTTGTAACAATACAGCTTATCCTTTTTCTTAGTAATATAGCAAAGCTCTTGGTTAAAAAATATTTGTTACAACCCTTTTCGAACACATGTATCACAGTAGTAGTCATAAGAAAAAACGAAAAACATCCTCTAAAATATATCATTATTATAACTATATTCCTGAATTCAAGAAGGATAAAGGTTTCTTCACACAAAAACTTTATCGCCTCATATCTAAAAATAAACAAAACGAAATTAACAAAATAAAGGGCTCAATACATTGAATTGCACAGTTAAACATTACAATGTTGGAAATTATCCCTGGAGAAGCATCAATAAAATTCTTTCAATTTAGGAGTCTACGCCCTCAGTAAGACATTAAATAATTTATTTTTATAAACTGAATTTAAGTAAAAAAAAAAAATGAAAATGCAAATAAAGCTATTTTTTTTATTTTTTTTTAAATTAGCGCCTGCACTCTGTTCAGCAGTTGCTTAAAATACAGGTGCTAGAATACCTGTAGCTAGAATATTTAGAAACTACCATACAAGAAGGGTAGGTGTTTTCATGTTTTCCAAGAAATTTATCTGTAACGAGATAAACACGTTTTCCAAAAAATGTAGCCAAATACATGTACGCAACAAATACACACATAGATCTACAAGTTGCAACAAAACATTTCTCCATGCATTTAAACTTGAAACTTCTGAATGCAGCAAGTCCAACTTTAGATCTGACAATAGTTGACACAAACACTTAACAAGTTGGTAATATATCAGAATATATTATTTAATTTGGTACATTCATTTCATAATCAAATTTCAATTTCAGATTATTTCTTTTCTAGTTCATTTATTTTCACAACCATCTGTGAAAATTAACAAACAGAATTTTTTTATTAAGAAATTAGATATTTTAAACAAAAATAAAAGTTGAAGTAGGCAAAGAAATATATACCGGTAATGATATCACCATGGAATTTCTATCAAGTGATTCGTCGGAGATCTAGAATTCTGCATAATTTGGTGAGCAAGGTATTTCATCAAACGTGAACAACAGTTGCATATACAAAAAAATTGTACGTAACCTAATTCAAAGTCAGCCTAAAAACAGTAAATACAACCCCCCCCCCCCCCCCCAAGAGTTAACATGAGTGTTTACAATGGCGACAGCTGAACTGACCAACCAGATTTATCAATCTACTGTTATTACAGCCAATCACAAAATCTCTTACTTATCTAATAGCCAATCACAAAATCTCTTACTTATCTAATAGCCAATCACAAAATCTCTTCTATCTTTCAAACAAAATGAATTTGTTATCATCAAACAACTAGCATATATATATAAAAAAATTGCAAGATTAGCAAAATGCTACAAAGTGGAAACCCTGACATTACATCTCGAGCTAAACAAAAATACATTGTTTACAAAATCACCTACTACTAATTTTTTTTTTTACAATAGTAAGGAATCACTCGGACATGCATTCATTTTATAAGTTATGGTTAAGAATTTTTTCTTTTCATATTACATTCAAAATCAACATTTTACTTGATCATTAAATTGAAGTGTGTAAAAATGTCTAAACTATTTTATAAATTTATTATTTGAAATATTATTTGAAAGTAAAAAGACAATAATGCACATTCGTAGAACTTTATAATTTATTTCATGTTGATCATTATCCTACATTAATTTGATTTTGCTGTTCTCGCTCTTTTCATTCAGTGATTTTTATTTGTGAGATGATTTTGTCCCTTAGCGTGGCATAGTTTATATAGGTAAAATAACACATGGTGTAAAAAAAGGTGTCTGTGGCACTAATATGAAAATCTTTGACAAAACGTCACATCAATTATATTCATGGCTATGTGAATGCTGAGGCTGAGCCCACTTAGACTCCGCACCCGACACTTGATCAACAGCTAAGATGGGCATTTCCCGCGTTTTCGTCCTGCTGTGCTTTGTGGCCGTGATCTGTGGAGGTGGAACCGGGAGCATTTTATGCAGATAAACCTGCCGACCTGCCCCTGCCTCCTCACGACTCACCGAGGATCTAATTGGAGGAAGGGGGTGTCGGGCATTACCCTTTATTTGGACGTCCGCGTCCATTTCATCACTATACCGTAAAAATGGCTTGGCCAATTCAATCGGAGAGTCTGATCGTGAAGAACTTGTAGATTTTCCCGAACTTGTTCTAACAGCACGTTTTCCTAGCTCCTCAGGATCAACACTGGGCTTACTATGTCGAATAATCCCACGACGAGCACGTCCCGAATATTGATCTCGGGACGGGGGTACTGGCACAATGTGTCCGTCTGTGATAACGGTTTTTGTCACTGTTGCCGACTCAAGTTGAAGACGCTTTAACTTGTGCAGTTCAGAAGTAAGGTAAGCTATTTGGTTTGATTTTGACTCCAGTTCTGCCTTAAATTGATCGATTTCTTGTGTCTTTTTACGGGCTGCATCAATGTATTTCATTTTTTGTTTTTTCGCCAATAGTTCAATCTCACGAACAACTTTCTCTTTACTTTCTAGCTCCTTTTCTAGTTTTGTGTGAACTTGTGCCTTCTCTTCCATCTCCTTCTGTAGTTCCTCAACTTTGGCTGACGTAGCACCTATATAGACAACAAAATAACTTATATATATATACAGTATTAATGTCATCTTACACATTATTTTCAAACCTGGGATTTGTGTCAGCTATGTCCATTAAAATGTTTTAATCCTTAATTATCGCAATAGAACTCTTTTATTTTGGAAAGGATATGATTTTTACACCCAATACAGGTGGGTCTCCTTTCGTGGTTTGAAATATACAGCGACTCCTTTGTTGGGGGAAATGGTCTCATTCAGGAATACATTATAATGATAAATGACATGATATTTTAACACAAAAAAAATCATAATTAGCTTTTGACAGGAAAGAAATAGTCGAATTGAGGAAGAAAACAGATAACAAATGCTGATTGAAAGGTAACCATTGTTTTGGAACATACCATTGTTTTGGAACATATCACTGATATGATTGGAGAAAAACAATCTAATTATATGAAAAAGAAATCTAATTTTTTTTTCTGGTGAGAATCTCAAGAGATTGAAGTTTATAATCCTTGTGTGGGACAATCACAAATATCACTCATACCTTCATGGTAGGGGTGTGAGTCATAGAAATGTAGCATACATCTTTAAGAAAAATCTCTTTAAAAATCTTTCCCAAAACATTTGAGCTTTTCACTTCCGTCTAATGAGAATTACCAGTGTCCCATCCATGCAAGTAACAATATTTTTTTTATTCTTCTAGACATTATTGAGGTTTCCTTTTAGGATAGAAGATAAGAACTTTTGAAGATATTTCAAATCAAAGCTTAAACATTATGGTGAGAAAAAAGACACCAGAAAAAAAAATCTTATTTAAAACACAGAATTTACAATGAACATATGCATGGAGGCACAGCCTTAAATGACCCAATATAAGCTGTTAATAGGATGTTAAACAAAATAAAACCAAACCAAATTATTTTTACAAATACAGAACTTTCTATACTTTTACAAAAAAAAAAGTGAAATTCATTGAAAGATGCCAAAATGAGCATAATTTTTGTTTAATTGAAATCTAACAACAAAAATGCTCTTCTATATTTCAGGAGAGTTTCATATTTTAATGTTAAAAACACAGAGTACTGTACCTACCAGTATCATCAATACCGAGACCCTGCATATTTATCTGGAATGTCAGGTCTGAAAAATGAAATAGAAAAAGGCATAAACAAATGCTGAATAATATTTTTTTTTTTTTTTTTTTTTTAATTTCCATGTCGCAAATTTATGCCCTCAGATTGAGAATTTGGTAGAGCCCAAATCTCCATTTCTATTTTGTACCAAAACAAGTAGGTACAAAATTCTATATCATACTAGCCTGACAACATTTTACATTGCCAGGGGTTAGTGGCTTTTTTCTATTTTGCAAATGGTTTGCACTCAATATCTAATAAACTGAAGAAGACTTTCTTTGTGCGGGAATCCCAAATGTCACATTGTAGAAAATTAGATTTCACTATTTTGATGAAGCAGACCCTGGGTCAATATCGGAAAAAAACATTGAAAAAACGAATAAACATCTAAAGTTTCAGTTATCAAAATTGTGAAAAGGAATATTATTGAATCATTTTAAATGTCTA
This sequence comes from Chlamys rubida, assembly GCA_032359455.1. Taxonomy (NCBI): domain Eukaryota; kingdom Metazoa; phylum Mollusca; class Bivalvia; order Pectinida; family Pectinidae; genus Chlamys; species Chlamys rubida. The sequence continues at coordinate 9,286 of JAUMHH010187985.1, forward strand.
TTCATAAATTTAATTCATAAATAAATGATTGAAAAATACAAATTAAAAAATGTGAATTTATCTTTACAAATTGAGGCAAAAATAGCTTTTCTATCGGGAATGTTTCCGTTAAACGAACATATAAAAGTGTGATCAATTAAAGCTGTAGGTCCATTCTTTATCAGTACAGACATAATATTTAGCAGACCTGAACACTTTTTCTGTAGATTTCTGATTTCTTCATGTAAAGCTTTCAGCGTGGTGGCATGCTCTTGCTGCATGAATAGTATGGCACTCTCCATGTTGCGCTTGTGAACTGCTGTTTCGTTTGCCATGTTTGTGTTTTGGTGGAGTCTTTTGTGCAACAATTAATCTGCAAAACAAGAATTTGTTTAGTAGAAATTAAACATTTAAAAATTAGTGATCATATTCATATTAAAAAAACATTTATAAAAACAAGCCATTTGGATAAATGTCTTACCTGTGCCCCGCTTTGACCATTAATGAACATGTCAAGTTTGGTTGGTCTAGCACTTATACATTCTTTTATATTAATTTTTACGCAAAAAGTTAATGTTGATGGAGATGCTGACAAAGTCATTGGACCATGAAAGGTTGGCATCATCCAGCATTTGATGCATGGGTTGAGATATACTACCTGTGGCAGGTTTTGATTGTACATAGGATTAAGGTCGCCTGATCTATCTTTGAGCTAGAGGGAATTTCCCTTTAGCTCAGTGGTAAAGCGACTAGGAACCTGGAGATCGAGGGTTCGATCCCCGGTGGAAGCACACTATTCTCTTTCCTGTTACGAATTGTGTCCGTGGCCCTCCCTGTGGTGACAGGGAGTAAGAACCTGGGTTGTGGTGTTCGTATGAGAACACATTTAATTAGACATTTCCAGGATGCCAATCATACTGCGGTGCTTTAATAACTGTGCTGGTATGTTGGCTAGGTGGGAAAACACCATTTGAGGTATTGAGGTACAGTAAGTTCTTATATATGTGTAGCAAAACAAGACTGGGTCAACCGTCAGAGACCAGGTAGAGCTTCCACCTAGAGTTTGAAGGGTCCCGGCTTCGAACCGCGGTCTGGACATGCATTTTTCCATCTCCTGTTACATATGTAGCTTACCCAACCTCTGAATGCAGTGTGCTGGGTGAAAAGGACAAAGGGGATTATAATTAAATGTGTACTGTTCTTCTCCCTTTCATAAAACCTTGCATGATACATCTGCATCATCATTGTAATGCTGTTATTGCTTTATAATTATGTACGCAAGAGTTGCTTCGACAGGCAGCCAACCATACGAATGGATGTTTGTGCTTTTATCAGCCATGAATCAATAAAAGTGATGGGTAATATTTAAAACAAAGTGCCTTAATTACACCACTGTGCTCTAGGCTTTGTAAAAATATTCTCCATTATCAGATTATTGTAAACAGTTGACTGCAAAGCCGTGTTGCAAATGCGCAGAATTCGATAGTTCTAGCAATGACAATCTTACCACTTCAACTAACAGCTTAAGTAGTTCATTTCCAACAAATATCCAACTATCAGCCAATAAATCATGCTGACAGAAGGCTAACTCAAATATTTTTTTCTTGCATCATTGTCAGCTGCGGTCAATGGATTTCCTTCACTACAGGAATGCCAAAGGATCATGGGTAATTTCTTTATTTCCGAAATAAATAAAGATTAAACATTTTTTTAATAAGGAATAGAAAATAGAGCAATGTGTTTCTTGTCTATGTGTATTTTATAAGAAAACTTTTTGTTAAGAAACTGTAGCAATTATTAAATAAAAAAATCAATCTCAAAGTTGTGAGAGTTTCTTAATATTTTCGGAACTCTTCGCGTTACGCCTATATAATAATGAATAACTCCCGAGAAATTAAATGTATCTGTCAAAAATGGCGTCGTCCGCTACAGATTTCGTGATCGTCTGGGAATGGATGAATGAATATGGGCGCTGGAAACCTTACATGCCACATGTTACACAATATATTGAATCAAACAGATCACAGACTGCTAGTCTGAATCTCAGTGTCATCGATGGGATGCTCAATATGTATTCCATTGATTTTATTGCCATGTGCCAAATTCGTCTCGGCACTGGTAAGTTGATCCGCGACAAAATAAGGCAACCTTAAATTATGTGCAGGTCTATTTGTATGTTGAAAAGCAAATATATTAATTTTGTGGGCACACTTTGCCCTATTAGTGACATATACAACAGTTTTTCATGGTGAAATATTTAGTCAATATACATCATGAAAAATCAATAACCATCTGTTCAATGTTGTAGAGTAGAGCATTAACCTACTTTAGCCTGTTTTGATACATTATTAAAAACATGCTGCATGCATGTTAATTACGTTGGTATTTTGTTGACAGCAGGTTAATCTAAGTGTAAGAGGTGAATACATGGAGCCTGGTTAAACACTACTGCAGGGAAAGCAGATACAATGTATTTGACATATTAGCTCACTTTCGTTCGAAATAACTGACGAAAACAGTTTTACTCAGCTGGGTAGATTTTGTCAATTTTTTTCATTTTTTTTTTCTATTGGTCAAAGATATTATGAAATCTAGCCAGACATATAGCGCTTAAAACGGTGTTTAATTGACATAACATAATTGACAGACAAAAGGGGTTTTCTCAAATATGTGTAAATAGAATAGATATAAATAACATTTCGATACATTTTTTTTCTAGTATACTAAATCTAAAGAAATGGCTGTACTGAACACTAAAAAAATGATATACAAATCAATATATGTTATAGGTTTTACTACATCATGTTGTGTATCAGTGTAAAATTACTTACTAGTATTTTGTTTCGAAGTTGTGTAAAATTACCTGACAGTATTTTGTTTTGTCTGACTTCTTGCATTCGGTCACATGACAAACTGTCAAATTCAATTGCAATCATCAGTCACAATAAGAGTGTTGCAGAGTCTATTCTCAAGATCACCAGGGTCTTTTTGAATGAAGCCAGAGTTTCTGTCTTCCTGGTATAGCAGATGGTAATTTAAGCTATTCCACAACGTGGCCGAAACCCATCCAAAGTACAATTTTCTGTAGATTCAGTGATTTATTTTGATCAGTTTTACTGTCGAATACAGGCTGTTTCCCCTTGCTAAAAAGTGCTTTACTTTCCCAAAATGACCAAAAACTGAGGAATATCTTCCAAATTTCAATACAAATACTGCTATATTTCCTTAATTCATAAAGGAACAGGATGTAGTAAAATTTAGGTAACAAAAACACTGGTCACAGTATGAGATTTTGGGACACACATCAAGGATTCTGTCTCCGACCACAGTGATCGTGATATGGCTGATACAGATCTTAGCAAGCTCCTGTAAAAACTGGTGAGCTGTTCCATTTAGTTCCAGGGTTTTTGCCAGATACTTTGGGAAAGGGCCCCTGAGCAGGAATTGGGAAAATATCATCAACATTTGGCAAAAATTAGGAAATATCATCAGTGTTCAATAAAAACTGCAATGTGTTTAGCAAAAGGGTTTCCTCTAGCTGTTTCTTACAGTAAATTAATGTGTAGTAATAAATAAACACCTCAAATCAGTGCTTTTGTTTATGTATTTTGAATGCTCCTTCATGGACAGTAATACTTTGTACGTCTCACAAATAACGACTGGAAACTTTTAAAAACATGCTTTTTAATCCAATATTGGGAAAACAAAGACTGCTATGGGGAAAATGCACCGTAATTTTTCAATTGGGAATGGGTCCCTGTACTGGACCCTATAAACACCTGGCAAAACCCCAGAGTTCCTGTACAATTAAATTTGGCGATGCAACAAATTGTATCATACAGGTAACCAGTGCAATGAATATAGCACTGGTGTAACTTGCTCTCTCATTCGAGACCAGACTTGCTGCAGTATTCTGGACCCTCTGCAGATGACTAGTTAGTTTGTCAGATATACCACAGCTAGAGCAGGGCATTACCATAGTCCAACTGATCGAGAGAAGTAACAAGTGAATGTACCAAATTCTTGAATGCATTGATCTGCAGCCATAAACAGCCGGATAGTGGATACATGTTCAGCCAATGTTTCTGATCTGGTAGTAACAGGATTTGGCAATAGCCTTCACTTGTTTCTCCATGTTCAGTGAACTTTCAAAGTTTACCCGAAGGTTTTTATATAGCTGGGGCAGTCTAAATAGTTCTGGCTCTGGTTTAAGCTGGGGAGCCATTGCTTGCTGACACTTCGGTTCCCTATAAATCTTTTGGTGAACAGTAAATTTAGTCCTTCACCATCGTTTCTCTGCTTTTTCTGCAGTTCTGTTTTTCCATGCAGAGATTTTCATTATACCACAGGGGGGGGTTTGGTCTCACAATTATCAACGGTACCTTAGACTGTAAAGATGTATGTTTCTTTATCAGCATCTCTATGCTTCAACAAGATCATCAACTCCACCTTCAGTAGACTCAATATCATTGATGAAATCTGGTATACCGTATGGAAATTTTGTGGAATTTCCGGAAGCTGACCTCCTTCCTTGCACGATCTGGCTTACTACAATTCATAGTTGCTTGCACAGCAAGGTGATCACCAGATTGGTTCCCTTTAACATCACTTAAACCTGCATCCATCACAGAATTTGCTCCATGAATTACTGATATATCTTCCCTTGTAATGACCACATCTAGTGTACATGAGGCCATGGGTGTGTGTAGCTTCTGTCACATGTTGTATCAGACCCCGGGAATTGAGAAGCCCACAGAACTGAAACGCGTCAACATTAGATCGATCGTCTAAGTGGAAGTTTAGGTCCACCTGTGATAATAATCTCTTGTGGTACAACAATATGGTGATCTAAAAAGGTAGACCTCTCATAAAAAACCTAGTGTTTTGGAAACCGTTCTGTTTAGATGGAGGAGGCCTATAAATGATACACAATGTAAATTGTTAATCTCCCACCCTTCACAGGTGTGTCTCCCATTTTAGCCAGGAAAAATCAGCTTGCCACCTCCTAGGGGGAGATAGCCTCGTGCTGATTAGCACGTGTTCAATTGTGACGTCATTAAAATGCGTCATCGGTAATTGTGACGTCATCAAAAGTGAATGACGAT
>JAUMHH010187996.1:0-14368 GCA_032359455.1 Chlamys rubida
TTGATCCTGGGGTCTGGCCACAACCCTAGGGACCTAGTTTCTGAGTCACAGCTTGGAAACAGTTGAGATCCCCACCCTATAACCATACATAAAATTGCTGGGCATGAACATTCCAATACAGATATGCTACAAGGATTGGCCTTGGGGTCTGGCCTATTCCCTTGGATCTCTTTTGGAGAATATTTTGCCATGATTGCCTAGATATCTAGGTGAGCGATACAGGCCCTCTGGGCCTCTTGTTATATGTATCAAGATCATTGTAATGTTATTTTCAAACAGAAAAACAAAACAGGGATTTTGTGTGTATAATTACTGAATTTATGATATACATTTGTACAGGGCAGCATTTATTTTTAAATGTCCAATATGTCTATAAAACCATGAAGACTGAGTCGGTTTTTGAAAAGTTGATATTTCTGCTCTACTTCTATTTATTATTATGTCATTTTCATTCTATAATCCCTTTCACAAAATGTTGGGTTGAATGATTCAACACTGACTCAACTCTTATTTATTCTCTTTTTTTCTCTACTGCTGTTTCATATTAAGGTTTAATATAAAAAAATATATGTATATTCACATTCTGTCTAATTTCTTATTTCCCTTTTCTTTCTATCATTTTCATTCTTTCTAAAACTTCCTAATAATTTCTTTCCCTCTGTCTGCCTTGCTGTGCCTGTAACTGCAGAAGGATCATACGACGCAGAGTGAACTTCATGGACAATTATCAGGAGTGGGTTCGTAACTCCTGTCCCTCCCCTTCTATTGAAGATGGCCTTCCCCCGGTCACACATTCTGTCTCTCCTCCTGCGATGCCTCTGGCCCCACGTCCTATGTCCAGCTGTCAGATGTGTAACCACAACCAAAACAAGCCTGTTCCAAAGTCGGTCAGCGAGGAGTCTGGTATCCAAGACGATGACTGGCAGGAAGAAGATATTGAAGTGGCCAAGGGAGAGCCGGAGGTCACTTCAGAGCCGAATAACTCCAGGCCGGTTAGTAAGGTCAAAATCAAGCATATTCAAATTCATGATGGACCACTCAACATTATTGATATCCTGTCACACGGTGAGATGCAAGCACTCGGTGACTGTATGATCAAACTGCTTGAAAACTACCCACAGCCAAAAAAAGTGCGTACCAGATACGAAGATTTGATCTGTAACAACATGGGGCTGAAGCATCGAAGAACTAGGATCAACCGAAGAGTTTCCGGCAACCAGAATTCCCACACTCAGAACTATAAGAAGATCTCCCACTCAGCACCTCTTTCTAAAACTGCTCAAAGGACTGACCACAAAAGCAGGAGTCAAAGCTCTGACTGCAGGAATCGGAACAGAGATCTCAGAGTGGAGGAATTACTTCCCAAGAAGTTTCCCAAGAGAAAACCTAATTCTAGGATAATGATGTCTCAGACTATGGAGCCTGTGGAATGTGACTGTCGTAAAACTTTACCTGGAGGTGGATTATCATTGAAAATTAGCGGCACGCAGGCACCAATCTTCCTCAAAATTGCAGCCAATGATTGCAAAAATCATTTAGACGTAGAATATCATTGACCTTAATCTATTACTGGTGCTATTCATAGACTTAATTTGTATTAGTATGGGAGTGAATTGAATAGATATTAATATGTAGCAAAATTACAAGTATGGAAAGGTTAGATCCATCTTAAATTAGATTTAAATTCGTTTAACCCTCATACAACATCATCTCTGTTAATACTATGAACAAATATTCAAACTTTCCAGCTATGAAGTTTGTAAATTTTCCTCTGTCTTTTTTCATTTTTAAGGAATGCAATAAAGCAATGATCATTTATTTATTTTTGTTATGAAAAAAACACAATAATTTCATAATTTATATCCTTGATTAAAATATTTTCATTTATATAAACTGTTTGATTCTTTAATTGGCAGCATTTTGTATGTTCATGTGTGTTCAGCGATGAAGATTTTTTTCAGTTAGTATCAATTTTAAGCATTCAGCCAGAAAGTGTTCTGCAAATTGTATCATGGATATTTTATAAATATTTTATAAATATTTTACATTTTTAATATATTTTTTTTATATATTTTTTCTACATTCTTAATTTTTTGTCCAAATCCAACCGGTCTTGATTGCTCATTAAATCAAATTTGCTCTAAAATTACAAATCTACTGACTTTGTTTTAAAACAAACAAAAAATGTAGAAGCTAGAAATTCTTGGTGATCGTTTCATTGTGATAATGTCACTTTCCACCTTTAGGGTTGTTAAAATGCCATCTTGGTAAGTAGTTATGTTTTTGCTGACCTTCATTTTCATTGTCATATATAATAATACCTGTTTACATTTGAGTAGTCCAGGGCCTGTATTTACGAAACTGTTCCCGTGCTCAAACTGGGATTCTGCATGCGCTCAAGCTAATTTTCTTGCTCCTGAAATAAATAAATAAAAAAAATCATTTTCTCAATGACTTACAAGAATTTTAGAATGATTTCAAACGGAATACTATACAATGTTTCCTCCTAACTTTTTGACCATGTCACATGATATAAGCAAGTTACAAGAAAGTTGGTCTCAGCACACAATCCAAGTATGGGGTGAATCACAAGTTTCATGAATATCGGCCCAGCTCTCCATTACAGGAAGGGTCCTATGGCTTTCAGTGGTTGTGAATCTATATACAATAAACAGGCCACACCTTTACCACTGTAGATCAATTGTAGTTCACTTAATTGTACTAAATGAATACAGGTACTAATTTAAATATGTTCTCCCATCTTTTTCCACTAAATAATTAGAAAACAATGCAATTAATAAATTCAATTTCACTATTAGCTATTTGTAGATTCTGTAGATATCACTTGAAATGGGATATATATAGATGATACATTTTCCCGTTGTAGAATGGTAACATCAGTGTATTATTACTCCATCATCCTCTTGAGATTATATACTTTACTAATTGTCATATACACAACTAATTCTGATTTACTATTCAAAAACATGTTCTCACAATCATGAATCATTCATTTTTTATGGTAATTCAAGGGAGATTAACAGAATATTCAGGGAGATAACCAAAATATATTCAAGGGATATAACCAAAATATTGTAGATTTGATGCAATTTTCCTTTTTTTTCCACTGAAGTCTATTGCATAAAACAATTCTATTAGGATGTGAACAGCTGCAGAAGTTATTTTAAGGTGCTTCAGAAAATCAAGATGGTCGAGGGGTTGAATCAGCATAGTTGTGTTGGTGACAATTTCGGTACATCTCAATATGGTCTTATTGAGCCCTCTACGCTGCCTCTCACCCTCACCCAGCTCTCACCCAGCTCTCACCCTCTCAACATGCTCCAGCTTACAACAACATAACCAGACTTCCTCTGTGTAATGTAGTGTCAAATTGTTTGGTTGTGTGACTGTGATATTTATTTATTTATTTTCTTACCTCATCATAAAGCTGTTGTTTATGTGTTCTGTGAAATAAGTTTAAATTTAAAAAACCTTTTGTGTTCATCTATACATATTGTGTATGATAAGTATTGTTTTTGTATGGCATTTAACACTGTAAAAAAAGAAAGTATTTTACATTTTATAATCTCCTACGTACACCTCAAATAAGAAATACCATATTTAAGGCACACACATGAAAATGACATATCATCTGCAACAATGGAGGCATACAGTTCTTTATTGTCACAAAAGTCTTAACAAAAAATTAAGATTTCTTTTTAAAAAATCATAAAGTAATAATAATTTAATTATCTGATCCAAGTATCTTTAACTTTTTCTTTTTAAGTTTTCAAATTATTCTTTCAGTATCCTGCTATGTTGATTCTTGTAGCCTTTGGCAATCTTTGGGTGCGTGCCATCATCGTTTTATTATTTGGAAATTTCATGTCAGGTTTCCTTCCTGTGGGAATATTTGTAGTTCTTACTACAAGTTTTATACTTTAGATTTTCCTTTTGGAGTAGTGCATCTTTTATTAAAAATTTGATATTTTGATCTTCGTTTTGGAGTATTGGAGCTTATATTTTAAATTTAATCCTTAAATCATCTCTTTGGAGTATTGGAGCTTTTATTTTAAATTCAATCCTTAAATCATCTCTTTGGAGTATTGGAGCTTTTATTTTAGATTTGATCTCTAGAGAATCATTTTGAGATTTTTTCAGCTTTTATTCTATATTTGATCATTAGATAATCATTTTGAAATATTGGAGCTTGTATTTTAGTGATAGCTTAAATCTCATTTCGTAGAATACATGTTCTCAACTCAAGTTACATATCTGAAGGAACAGATGACCCATGTACGTTCTGTCACAAACAAGGAATAAAACAGAGGTTTATTAGGAACTGTAGGAATGACATTTTCTCCTATGATTGATTCCAACTTTTTTTCCATAATAACATCTGCAGTGTTTTTGTGATTTAGATCTAAATGTTTGTATCTTTTTTTCTTTTCATTGTTTGTTTTCAGTGCAGACACTAACAAATCATTTCAGAGCATAATCTGAGGATTTAATCCTCCAAACAAATTGAAAGTGACCATGTAGATAGCACTACCTAATTAGTGTATTAAATTCTTATCATGAAAGCTGTCCAAATCTGACCCTGAGTATTCTGTGACATCCTGTGAAATCTCATATACAGCTACAAGATAGTATATAAATCTTACTTTGAAAGCTGTCTAATCTGACACCTGAGTATTCTGTGACATCCTGTGAAATCTCATATACAGCTACAAGATAGTATATAAATCTTACTTTGAAAACTGTCTAATCTGACCCTGAGTATTCTGTGACATCCATTGAAATCTCATATACAGCTACAAGATAGTATATAAATCTTACTTTGAAACCTGTCTAATCTGACCCCTGAGTATTCTGTGACATCCTGTGAAATCTCATATACAGCTACAAGATAGTATATAAATCTTACTTTGAAAGCTGTCTAATCTGACCCCTGAGTATTCTGTGACATTCTGTAAAATGTTATAAAAAGCTATAAGATGGTATATTTAATTCTTACCACAAACATTTTCTAATCTGACACCCTGAGTATTCTGTGACATCATGTGAAATCTTATAAGCAGCCATACGATGGTATATTAACATGTCACTTTGTGTAATGTGACCCCTGCTTTTCTGTGACATTCTGTGAAATCTGATATATAGACAGCTCTATAATCTTTATTTCTTATGAATTTTTCTAAACAAAACCTGTGTTCTATGAAACACTCTCTTATACAACCAAGTTGTTGGATCACACAGGGTGTCTGATTAGACAGTTTTCACTGTTAGCAAACTTTACCTATTCTATCTGTATGATGTTTGGTCTAGATGATAGGAATATTAGGTTACAAGTTTGATCTTCATCCTCTATCTCTTTGTGTATGATCCGACAAAAGTTCGTTGAAGCTCACGAGCTCATTGATGTCTAAATGACTCACCTAGTTTTGTTTAGCTTCCTGTTCCATCCCGGCCCTCACAGATTTAATACCATCACTTTACCCTTCACATGTAGTCATAGGTATGTAGGTCTATATATGTTGCTTTGAAATATGAAGATGATATTTTGTTCTATGAATATATAACTATTCATTACCGTATTATCTTAAACTATAAACATAACTTTATTAATTTTCTTTTTTTTTCTCCAACCTTCCTATTTCTGATCCCTTTTACAACACATTTCACATTTTCAAAATTGAAAAAAAAAAATCAATCTTCAAAATAAAAAAAATAAAAAAAATCATATTATTTCCACTAAAATTAATTTAAATAAACATTTAATTATCAAAATGTGTTGTATACCTCATCCCCTGCTTCCCTACTTTCTACCTCCCTATACAGCGGGCCATCCTCACGAATGTCAAGTCACCGCCCCCTCAACAGTGGCAAGTCAAAGGTGAGTGACATAAAACTTATTTATATATAATTTGTTAAATATGATCGAAAATCTTGATAAACTGGTGAGTTGTTGTCAGGATCAGTTTGATTCAGAGAGGATATCAATGTTCTTGGAAAGAAGTGGTGAAAAGAGAGTATGTGCGTTCGCTGGGGATTTAACCAATGACCTCGGTCTTTCTACTCGGGTGCTCTATCACTGAGCTTAGGGAAATTCCCTGTAGCCAGAGCTTGTAAGGCGACTTTGACACTCTGTACAATGCACCTTTACTCTTCCCCACTTTTTCCAATTCTTTGACCTCAGAGACAACCGCCACCCAGGTTCTATTGCTCTTTGACCTCAGAGACAACCACCACCCAGGTTCTATTGCTCTTTGACCTCAGAGACAACCACCACCCAGGTTGTATTGCTCTTTGCGAACGAAGTGTTCTCCTCTACCTTGAACAGGAAAGGTCAAAGGCACCAGTTTGTGATTGGCAAGGAGGAGTGAAATGAATTATGTGCTTTAGCTGGGGATTGAAACCATGATCTTAGACTTTCTAGTCAGGTACTATACCACTGAACTATAGGGAAAAAAATTATATTGAGGTTATTGGAATTATGCACTTAGTTTGTAATGATTACGATTAAAATTTGTGGTGAGTTTATAAATTTGTGGGTCGTTGACAATCAATTCTTTGTCAAGAGACAAAAATATGAATTTATAATATTGAAAACATAAACATGCTCATGATAAATACCATGTTTATCTTGCATGTTTAATACTGTGTTTATGCAGCAGTAAGCCCATGCCTGGTAATAAGCCCACCCATATATATTGTAGTTCAGTAGAAATGCCATCAGATGGTACTTTATTGTCCTGTAATAAGCCCACCTCCTCCCACAACTTTGAACTGGAGATTTATGTGTCGCAGCCCCTGGGCTTCATGCAGGATAAATATGGTGACACAGTCCAAACCTTACCTCTGAATTGCACTTCACAACTTGATAACAGATGGTTTGAAATAAATATTTTTTCAGGTATCAGGAGATCAAGCTGCAGAGAAGACAGACAGGGCCAAAAGTCTTGGTAAGTTTAAAACTTCCACTCGATAATGTTACAATTTTAGATACAGATGTAATTCATAGTTTGTAATGTATCTTCAACAACCTTGTTGTTGACAGCCCATGATCTTAACGAAATAGTATCGAATACTATACTTCAGCATGTATTTTTGTCAGTACTGTAAAAGTATTTAACTTAATTAGCAGTATTCTTATTTTAGTGTTTTAACTCTTTAAACATTGTCCGAGTTTATGTTTGCAATAATTGGCCTGTCTCGGCCTTAAATTTAATATTTGTGACACTTAATACTACCACCATGTCCCCCCCCAAAAAAAAGGATGTTTTAATGATTTGTAGACCATCATCCTCCCAGGTGTGAGGTGGCAAATTGGCTATTGATGATGGGATGACCTGCATCCAAATACATACAGCACAGTACAAATATGACACATATCTCTTGTGTTAACTCATATAATACCTGTAGACACATTTGAACTCTTCCAATTCAAAGGTTGGAATAGTTCATTATGAAATTTCAGGGGTGAATGAGTTAAACCATAATATATTTATTTGTATTTTTAAATATTGCCATGTTAAAAGGCAAAAATATTTAGTTCATTGTGTTCATTTATTATCTCTTTCATATTTCAGAGAATATTATGACCACAAGGAAAATGGTAAGCTTTGTTTTTTCTTTAGATAGAATCCATTTATATAAAATTAAGAATTGAACATGTTGGTATCTTACTTTGTTTTTCTATGGAACGCTATTTTTATCAGAACGAATCAAAGTGAATATATCTCTACCTTCATTTGGTACATTTCAAACAGATTGTTTTTTGTTCATCAGCCAACACTGAAAAGTCAATGAAAAGTCCCATAATGGTCACTGAAAGTTCTACAATTCAAAAGTCCCAAATCATTCATTGAAAGTCCCAAAATGTTCACTGAAAGTCCAAAATCATTTGCTGAAAGTCCCAAAATGTTAACTGATAGTCCAAAATTTATCTTTAGTCTCAAAATATGCACTGAAAGGTTAGAATATATTCATTGAAAGTCCTGAAATCTTCACTAAATGTCCCAATATATTGAACACTGAAAGTCCCGAAAATATCCACCGAAAGTCTCAAAATATCCACCAAAATTCTCAAAATATCAACCAAAATTCTCAAAATGTTCATTGAAAGTCCCAGAACCTCATAGTTTAGTTTTCAATAAAAACTTTCATATCTTTTAATCTAGTAAGAAGTTTTTTAAGTATTGAAGTAAAAATTTGATTTAGCAAGAAATCTTGGACCCAATAAAAGATATTTAATTGCAAGAGTATAGTCAACACTTTTCTTCATTTTTTCTCACAAGGATAATACTGAGATAGAAAGACGCAAGAGTCCTCTGCATGGCTGGGATAATGACGGGGACAGAGAGGAGGATTTAAGTGTGAAAGGCGCAGTAATTCGTAAAAAGTCCTTCCATGAAGATCAGATTGCAGAAGGTATCAATGACAGTGCGCCCGTCACTCAGCGGTCAGACAAGGCATCCGTTAAAAATGAAGATGGAGGTGGAAAGGCAGACGAAACTGTGGAAGACGAATTTGATAAACCTGAAAGAGCAGACGGGCGACAAAACCCTGACGATGTTATAAACACAGATAATAATGTGGTTACAGTAGATGATAATAATGAGAAAGAGAAAAATGCTGATGACGTAGAGGAAGGTGAAAAAGAAGATGAAGATGAAAATTGGAAAATGAGGAAAACAGAAGAGGAGGAGAGTAAAGAAAAGTTAGATCAGAGCAAAACAGAGGACATTGGTGTTGAAATAGAAGAAAAAGTTGATGAGAAGGATGATGAAATTGTAGATGGTAACACAAATGAGGACAATGAAGAAAAGAATGTGGTTGAGGATGACAATGTAAAAGACAGTGCACAGGAGGCAGCAGACGAACCGCCTACAGAGGAAAAGGTCGAGGAGGAGGAGGAAGAGGTGTCGGACGAAAAGGCAAAGGACGAAAATGTTGACGAAACATAAATAGTGGTTCCGGGGTCAGATTATTGCTTAATGATTATAGTTCTTACAATGTCGTAAGTATGTCATTTGTGTGTGACATGATAACAAGTTTATCTGTATGTATTAGGGAGGGGTATCATTTTGTCAAATGTGAAATATAGAAGTACATCAGAATTTATTCTTTTAAAAATCTAGAATTTTCTTTCCTGTGATGACGATAATGAACCCTTAGACCACACCAGATTAATCCATAATGCTTTAAAATCATTTTGAAAAATAAACTACTCCTGTCATTCTCACAGATAACATTGAAAGACCATTGCTATAAATAATGAATTTCACTTATTTTAAGCCAAATTCTACAGTTGTTGTGATTTCTCCAAACATTTTAAAGCATTAAAAAAAAATGGAACAACAAGTTGCAATACATGTATATACCGGTACATATTATAAAATCAAATTGAAACAAAAATCTGAAATAATTTCAGGTCTCTCAGTCATCAAAGTGTTTTTTTTTTTTAATTACTGGTGTGGTCACCTTTTTTGAAGTATGCTATACATTGATGTAGTGTGGCTTTGAGCAATTATTTTTGTCACATTTATGTATATTGAAATGTTACATTTTTTTACATATATATATTTATATACAGTTCAACGTGCTTTTCCAGAAATACATGTGCTTTCAAAAGTAAGTTTCTGTTCAAATTTTTCAGAATTGTTTTTTTTTTTAAATTATATTAGGATACTTGATATTCCACTGTGATATTTGAAGAGTTTTTAACTTAAATATCAATTAATAATATTTTATACTTCTGTATATTATAACCTAGTGCCTTCAGTATTTCTGCTCCGGTTTATTTTGTAACTCAATATTTTCAATTTCATACAAATTAAATAAACTGTATCAGTCATTTTTGTTACTAGTAGTATATTTATAAATGTTCATTTATATTTATCTTATCGTTTTCTGAGGATTTTTTTTTATTAACACATTCACAACGGTTGTGAAAATATCCACAAGTGTACAAATATTACTCTGTGTATTATTACTGTATATGTGATATAAAACACTCGGTATTCAATGTAAGTGTATCCTGGTACTCTGAGTATATTGAATAGTATTTTATAGGGTTTTACTTTCATGAAAACCATGTGCTAAACATTTCGAGGTTAGATGTCTTTCCTGTGTTTGGTAGATTATTGGGTGGGTAAAAATGTATATATATTTATTTTTTTAGAAAATATATGTAAGCATTATTTCGATACCTTAGCTGCTATGTGTGTACACGGTGGTATATGTTGTCATGACTTGTAAATGTGAAATACAAACTTTTTTCATATTTGATTGCAGAGTTGCTATATCAACATATATTCAAATGTTTTGTATTTGTAATGCTAATCATTCACTTTTCATATGAAATCGTACGGCTGCAACGATATATAATACCGTCCTGTATCCTATCATGACACTTTCTTGTGTATCATATATATATTTGAAATTGTTTTGTTTTTCCTTCGTCGCAAAACACTTAAGGGTACTGAAATTATCTTCTTCCTTTTTTTCGTAAACTTAAAGAGTTTACTTATTGTTTTGGAATCCTTCAGTAAAGATGTATGTCCACTGTACAAAAGTACAAAAAATCATACAAAAAATATATTTTGACAGTATTTACTTTTTAAGTCTATGACAAAGCCTGTAAGATCCTGCGCTCAGTCATCATGAAGTTGACCTTTTGAGCAGATATGTGTATCATGATAGGTATCGTATCGTAAACATCATGCCGTGATACGTATCGTAGGTGTATGGTTGCAGCCCTATAGACTAGTGTGATGTCTGCGGTTTAAGGATCAATGTACCACTGCCAAATACTGTTACTGTGCTTTGGAATGTTTTTTTGGTTTTTTGTTTTTGTTTCTGACATGACTATAGCTTAGTGATAAATCATTTATGAAAAGAAGACCATGAAACCTTGCATCTTTAAATAGATTCATCAGTTTGGAAATAGATGTAATATCAAAGTTTTACTTTCTACACAAACAATGTACGTATTAAACGTGTCACAACGTTTCAAGACCGACTGTGGTCCCTTTGTCAAGCTATGACTGAGTGAGTGAAGGGACCAGTCAGTCTTGAAACGTTGCGACACGTTTAATATGTACATTTTGTAGAAAGTAAAACTTTGATATATCATAAAACCTCATCTTGCAGAACTTTCATGAAAAAAATTGTAAAGATGAAATGAAGAAAAAATAATTAACACTATTGTTCTGATTATAAAAATAATACAACATGGCCAGACGAGGACCTCCTGATCATTATACTGTATACACGAAAACGACCGTGGAATTTTAGTGTTTTGTCTGCAGTGGGACAGGGATCCTTACCCTTTCACCCCTATGTAACGTTAGTAGACTCTACCATGCATTGATATGGATGAGTCCATTATGGTCTACAGTGGTGAAAGGGTTTTAAATTAAATCTGTATGGAATACACAATACAATGAAAAAATTGAACCAATTAAAGCTGTATGTGCCTTGTTTTGTAAGCTGATAATATTTGTTACTGAGATTAGGACTGAATTTGTTTAAGACTTGAGGTTCATGATCTCTTGTGCTATAGTGAAGATTTGATGCTTAAGAATATTATTGATCTATAATTATCTACAAATTGTTTCCGTCCATAGTTTTACAAGTAAAGCTAGACTGTGATGATGTATATGAAATATAGTTAATGATGGGACTTAATTGTTTTTGCACTGTGTATAAAAATAATGCTTTATATTTAGGATACAGGGTCTTTGACATATGAATATCTATATTAGAATATTCAACAAATGCAAAGAAAATATATATAAATTAAGAAGAAAATTAACAATCTCGTGTGACTGAAAAAATCATGTTTAAATAAAAAGGGGATTATTTGGTTCACTGAGATTTCATAATTTCTATTTATAGATATCAGTTTGCGACAAATAACTCTTACGAAGCTCAAAATTGTTTTGTATTTTTTATAGATTTTCACTTTTTATGTTGTACACTAGTTGACTAGAAAATTTTGTATCATACACACTTTGTATCAAGCCAATACTAATGCATGCTTTTGTCAATGAATTTAATTTGTTGTTATTCACAAAACCATTTACTTGTACACACAATTTATAGATAACTAGAGTAAAACCTTGATATAATGCCCCTCATTTCATTGCCACTTCGCTTACCACCAACATGTTGTAAGGGCCCCTTTTCTCTTTTCTTTTTCTAAGAATTCCTTTATATGTTTCCCTCAATTTTTCGCCAAACTCTTAATAACGCCAACATTTCCCTGGAAAGATGGTGGCAGAATAATGAGGTTTTACTGTAGTTTTTAGCTGATGACTAGGTAAGCGAATGGTTGTTGAGATTTATGTGTTCTAATAACTCTGTGAAGCTAGTTTCATTCAGTACTCTACTTTCTATTAAGGTAGTATGCTATTTCACTGTTAAGTGCTTTTCCTTTTCAGAAGAGTTCCATAATAGAAATATATAATATTGCAAGATACCGAAATTTTCTTTTTTTCCCCCAATTATATCGTAGTGTCAACATAGAAGGACATCAATTGGAACTTAAAGGCTAAACTGGGACCAAGGAGCCACCAAAACAAAATACAGTTAATTTCTGTAAAGTGAAATTTTTAATGTTTTTCTTAGGTCTGCATGTACAATGAATCGTGAATTATTATAACTCATCTATATAACAGAGTTTCTGATTGGATTATTTTGATCACATGACAGGGAATCAAACCACTGTTTTTTCTCTCTCGTTGTCAAGTGTCCCGTTCATATTTCCCATATGCGGAGCCTCGAGGAAAATGAGCCAAATGCACCACACCTGAGTTAGGAATGACTGAAGCAGACGACAACCATGGTGCGGAAGCCAGATCATCTCCACTGTTGAGTTAATGTTCTATTTCAGTATAATAAGATATTTATTTTTCGGTGTCTGCTCGGTTCTTGTTGGTGTCTTTGCATTGTGGTTTTGAGCTCTGATTTTGTTCTTGCGTAATGACGATATGGTATATTTTTTGTACTAATTTACTTCATTGGTCATTTTCTTGTGATGACTGAAATGTTCATTTTAACAGAGAAATTCGTTCTTGACCAGGTTAAAGGCATTCCATCCTTAATGTGTATTGACGTTTGTGTACATTTGATAAATACATCTGGTGTTTTCTTGCATCTGTGTTTTCAGTATTATTGATTTAGTAGTATAAAGTGTACAGAGTAAAACATATTTATATGATTGTACAAGTCATATTTATGTGAATAAACTATCTATTTCACTCAATAAACAATTTCTCATTGACAACATTGTTTCAAATATTTTGAACTCACCTGGTCCAAAGGACTGAGATGAGCTTACGCCCTACCATGGCGTCTGTCGTCCGTCCATTAACAGTGTCTTCAAACGACTTCTTTTGATGGTGGCATTTCAAAATTGTATATTAGAGGTGGGCCTTACTTGCCAGGGGGCTGAGGGGCAGGGGCAAAACTGAGTAACATGGCCATATTACTTTAAACAACTTCTTTTTTAGAAATATGTGATAGATGTCAACCATATTTGGTGATCCGTTTCCTCAGGTAGTGGGATTGAAAAATGTACGAATGGCAGGGTTGAGCCAACCCCCTCCCTGGGGGCTGAGAGGATAGGTCAAAGAGATAATTTGGCCATATTGCTTTAAGTGCCTCTCATCAGGACTTATAAGATACTCACCTTATTTGGCTAGAAACATCCTCAGGTGATTGGTATTCAAAATTGAAGTGCTGGGCTGAGGGGTAAAACAAATACATGCTACCTCTAGATACTTCGTTTCTGGGTCAAAACTTTGAAATGGTTGATACATTTGCTTGGTTTAAAGAGACAACACAATCATGATATTCGGATTGACCATGAGGTCCGACAACACCCATTGGGACTCGGTCACTGGTTCACAACTTGAAAACCATTAATATCCCCACCCTTTAACCATATACAATTGCTCTCAGCAGATGAAAGTTCAATTACAGATATGCTACCAAAATTGGCCTCTGGGTATGCCTACCCATAGGGACCTGGTCCCTTGGTCATGATATGCAAACGGTTCAGATCCCCTCTGATAAAATTAACAGTGTATACAATTGCCGTATATAAGGAGAAAACTACACATAGCTATACAAGGGTCTGACTCCAAACTTGACAACTTAATTGGTCATAATTTTGAAACAGGTGAGATCCCCACCCCATAACCACATTATGTAATTGCTGACGATTGAAATTCTAGCACAGACATGCTTCCAGGGCCCGTATTCATGAAACCATTCTCATTCTCAAGCATGAATTTTGTGCTCAAGCCTAATTTCTTGTTCCAGTTAAAAATTATTTAAAAAATCTTATTTTGTCAAA
>JAUMHH010188007.1:0-14367 GCA_032359455.1 Chlamys rubida
CATGTATATACAGTTGGTAATACATGTTCTATAACAATTCTCCGCATGCACAGTTTCTTTTTTCCGCTAGTATATATTAACCCTTTCGTACCCAAACTACCCGAAACCGCCCCTGACCGTAAGTTACCTTCCTCAGGGTCAGCGTGTCTGAGTCGAGTTTCTTCCGACTTCCAACTGCCTGTCTAGTACTTGTTTACTGTTGCCATGTATCGCTAAGGAAGTAAGCCAGATATCACTCAAATCCTTTTAGATTCTGAGTTAATACTACTTCCTTTCCATATGGACGCTAAGTGAAGCAGTTTCAACAACTTGTGATAAACTTATAGAGGTTTTTAGAAGAATGTGATACCTTCAGAATTTGGTCAGTGAAAAAAATGGCGGCAGGCATCGGACTCTGACGAGGACTAAATTTGTTATGGTTTTGACGGCGAGGATGTCAGAATAGCCGAAGAAAAAGAGAGTAAAATACAAAAACTACTCACGGCGGTAATGACCGAGCCTGACTTTGAGGTCTCTGACATTGAGAGTGACGATGAAAACGGGCGATGGCGACAGTAATAACAATGATATCGATCCCGTTTTGAACCAGCTAAACAATGAGTGGTCAGATCGCCTGAGTGATGTTAACGTGGATGACTTTATGGAGGAAACGGGGGTAAGCTACGGACTTGATAAAGATGCCAGGCCACTTGCTTACTTTTTTAAAGTGTATCCCTGACGATAACTTTGAGGAAATGGCGCTGGAGACCAACAGATACGCGGAGCAGAAGGGTCAGGATCCAAAATGGACGCCGACCAATGCAGCGGATGTAAGGGTATATGGTGCAATCACTATTATCATGGGAGTGAGAAAGATGCTCAGAATATGGAATTACTGGTCTACAGATGAACGATTTGGTGACCCATACGTATCCAGTATAATGACAAAATTGAGATTTACTAAAATGAATCAGTATATACATCTGAGAGACACGTCAGATGTTTCAGCGATAGGGCAAGATGAGTATGACTCCTTATTCAAGGTGAGACCATTGATTGACACAATTTCCCCCAAACTCAAAGAGAACTATACACCTGGAAAAATCTTTCAATTGATGAAGGGATGATTGGTTTCAAGGGACGTCTTCACTTTCGCCAGTATATGCCTGCAAAACCAACCAAATGGGGAATCAAACATTGACAAATATGTGAAATAGATAGAAATCGTCAACATGGCCTTGGTTATGATATTATCTGGACTCTGACCAAGCCATATCACAATCAGAATCGTCATTTGTACTTTGATCGCTTCTTTATATTTGTGAATCTTGCTGAGCACTTGGAACTCACGAAAGGGATTACCTGACTCTATCAAAACAGCAAAACTGAAACATCCTGGAGAACTTAAACAGATGCAGAAGGGCAACCTTATTACTACCAGCTATACAGACAATCGTCATATCACATTTCTCTCAACGTTATCTCCCCCTCACATGGACAATAATGTGAACAAACCTCTCGTGAATTTTCTGTACAACCAACACATGGGAGGGGTTGCCAAATTTGATCAACTTGCCGGTTATTATCCCGTCGGACGTCCTGGTACTAAATGGTGGAGACACATTATGTGGTACATCGTGAATATGGCTATCATCAATTACTTCATTCTCTACTAGAAGTCGGAAAGGACCCCCTCCTCCAAAAGGCTATGATCTTTTGACTTTTCGAATGGATGTAGCAGAAAGGAGGATTCACATCAATAAAACACAGTGTAGGTAGAAACAGCAACACACCAAGGAAATAGCTCTACAGACAATCGGACATCATGAACTTATGAAAATTGAGGGTAGAAAAAGTTTAGAAAGTGCTAAAAATAAGACATATTGCTTGTGCGTACCTGGAAACTCGTAAGCACAGATGTGGTGTTATCAAGGTGAACTGGAAATGTTTCCGCATCCAGCTAAGGATGTATATTGTAAGTTTTCTGTTGTTTTGAATTAGGCTTAATGCCAAAGTACTCAAAATAATGATTAGAAATTACCAAATGTGTTGAATATAAAATTACATCCCAATAAGTAACCTTTTTACTGTGTGTATTATATGGGTTTACCTGTTCCAACTAGGTGAAAGTTCCTGTCTGGATGTATGTCCAATGTGCGCTGATGAAATTGTGTCAATATGATTTATTTTTACCACAAATAACAAAGACTTTCATGTTAAATTCTTGTTTCCTTTATTAGTTCACCTTAATTACATGTTTTCACCTGTAATTATTACCTGTACAGGTGAAATATAACATCACAAAGTCATCTTTAGAAAGCTGAATGTATATACAATGTCATCTAAAAGTTTCATCAAAGTTGGATGAAAAATACAAATACAATGGTATAAACATTGAGAATGATGCAATTACATCAATTAATCACTAATTAATTGGCTTGAGAAAACATGGCGGAGTGAGAATAGGTGTGCGATGAAGGTTCAGACTTTAAGAAGGTTTATACGGCCTCTGTTGTGACTCGGGTGTACATTTTTATATACAGTTCAAGATGATTAGGCTTTGTGTAACACATGTTGTGTAATGTTTGACTTTAAGAGTCTTATATGGGGAAAAAGTCCAAGAAACTTAAATTGTCATCAACGCCTCACAAGCAATTAACCGTGACCGGGACAGGTAATGAAATGTACTTTACACCTGGCACAGGTACACCAATACCGGGACAGCCACCCATCGTGCCCACCAGTGTTATGTTGGCGAGCGCTCGCGGTGATATTTATGGTACCCAACCCTTTCACGTTCCTCCTTGTCCACCTCCTTCAACTCATTTACTGGGGTCACCGTTACCATTTTATTACACACCACAGTCATTCCCCTGAACTAGCCAATCGAATTCCATGCCTACATCTACTTCAACTAGGGAAACTTGACATGTTTGACACAATCGTTCATAGGCTGAACACCATCAAACAAAAAATTAGTAAAATAGACAGTGATCTATCTGAAGTTAAAAAAGAGATCGGTATACATAGCAAGAGAATGCGGAATTTGACCAAAATTTGTTGGAATAACGTATTGAGAAAATTGAGAGTGCAAGCGGCAAGCGTAACGGCGACCTTAATGAAAAAGTCCTAGAAACCCAAACAAGATCAATGCGTAACAACCCGTTAATTGGGGGTATACAGGACGCTGGTGACCCAAATGAAGACAAAGAAACAGTTGTTAAAACTTTAATTCGTAAGGAACATGAAATGAAAGCGGAAATAAATGTCCAAGCAGTGCATCGGCTCAGGAGGAATCAGGACAGGAACCCGTAATCAATTGTGGCTGTTTTCACCCACCGAAAGGATCATGAAAAAGTTCTCGTCGCTGCCCCCAAGAAACTGGTAGGGAAACCACTGAGTGTAAATGAACAGTTTCCAGCTGAAATATACGAACGACGCCGTGCCCTGTTTGTCATGTACAAAGAGGCGAGGAGGCAAAGACGACAGGTAAGCTTCACAGTTTATAAATTGGTTATTGAAGGTCATATCCAATGACCACAGTCTTTTCCTCCAAACCAGCCGTTCTCCGCCCCACGAAGAGACGTTCACCACTCCCTAGAACCAAGTAGAGTACATCCCAATTATTGGAGTTACCCCCGCCCAACAGTGAAGCAGTGCGCCACCTGGTGCTCAACACAGACACGATAGAGGACCGGACTCTAACGGACACAAGCGCCGCTAGGGGTACACCACAGGAGGTCACCCGATGAGTACTGCACCGGAACTTAAACTTTCGTACATTAATGTATGTGGAATTAAATCCAAACTAATACTACCAGAACTCGAACATTTAATACAGACCAATGGTATCTTGATTCATATATGTGTTGAAAGTAAAACGAATGAATTTGATATATAAGACGTACCTGATGGGTACACGTATGAAGTAAGACATAGAAAAAAAATATGAAAAAGAAATCGGGTGGTATTGTCATTTAGAACAAAAAAATCCCCACTTAAAATGTTTGTAAAAGTGATTCGGATGGGGTATAATGGGTAATTCTACAGAAAAAAATATAATGACTTGATCATGAGGTATTTATTGGTGTGTGTATATATCCCCAGAAAATTCTGGATACTCTTCTCAAGAGCCATTTTCTGATATTGAAAAAGAAATATTACTTTTTTGTCAAGATGATACAAAAGTATATAGACAATAATGCCAAAACAAAGCTATTCTATTGCAGAAATACTTGGAATGAATAGATATGATGATCTTTATTCGTTTAAATATGATTTTGAAACATTTAGGTTGAACAATGTACCACTACAAAGGTTAAGTGAATGTAAATCTAAAATTAATAATTTTGGAAACAAACTCCTTGATTTTTGTAAATTAAACAATGTGTATGTAACAAATGGACGACTAGGTGATGATACACATGTTGTTAAGGTTACTTGCAATGATTCAACTGTCATTGATTATGTATTATTATCTTCAGATCTGTTCAAATAGGTTAATCATCAAAATTATTGATTTCAACCCATTATTATAAGATGTCCATTGTAGTATTGAACTCGTCTTACATTGAATTAATAATGAAAATAACAGACAGGGTGACCCCAGCTATAATAGTATGTCTTATGTCAAATGGAGAAATGCAAGAAAAAATAATATATCGATAGACGTAATCAAAAACGATAATGAAGATGGGGTAAACAAAATTAGTGATACATTAAAACAACTCTATGATAAACCTGTGGACCAAATTAATGAAAACGAACTTAACGACATTGTGAGTCAAATAGGTAACCTTTTCACAAGGTCAGCTAATATTTTAGGCGTTCGGTAAAAGATATCCAGACATGCGCAAGAGTAATAAATGTACAACTAATAAACCATGGTACACTGGAAAATGTAGAAAACTGAGAAATAAGTTTCACATGGCCGAGAGGAGGAATAAATTAGTGAAAAATCATTGCCTGCAAATGTGGTCCATATATGGTATCTAATTAATAGGAACACGTCCAGTATATATGAGTACTAGTAATATAAACACTAAAGGCTTAATACTAAAGGCTAAAATCCTTTTCCTTCTGTAGGTAGAAATGGATATTATCCAAATGCATTGAGTCTCAATTTCTTATGAATGGTGGTTGTGCTTCCCTTGGGGGCAGCAGGGTGTAGCGAAATAGAGAAGAAATTGAGGGAAACAATAATATCTATTTATAATTAGTTTTGTGGTGCCCCCTTTAGAAACATAGGAATGAGCGCCTAGTAGGGGAAATAGAAGATGAACACTAGTATTAGTATAGTATACTCCTAAAACTATGTTCACCCACAAACCATTATATATAGACTTTATTTGTTTAACAACAATTATGAAACAACTTTTTATAACTTATACAAATCACTTTTATTGGTACGGATGTTAACATGCATATTCATTATTTTAAGCATGTTCACAGTTTTGATAAAGGTGACATTTTCAGGCCCATATACATATTGTGTCATATGAAGCCTAAGATGAACTTAAATGAAATTTTGAAAGAAATAATAAGAAATATTATTTGACATGATGAGAAAAAGATCACTCTCTCATCTACCTCTGAACATTTTCCATAAATTGTACAGGCCCCCCAGAGATGCCTACATATTTTCAAGTGATTGACACCACTACAACAAGCATCACAGTGGAATGGACAAAAGGTTTCAATGGCGGCCACACCCAGACGTTTGTTATTCTGTACGGACCTGAGGGAGGAGGAATCACACAGACAGTAGCAGTGATAGAACAACAACAGTCAACTTACATCCGGGAAATAACTGGCCTCAAACCCAACACTAGATACCTACTAAACATGTATGCATACAATGAGGAAGGCAACACCTCGCTCAGCAGTGCAGCACATATCATGAGTAAAACACAAGAAGGTAAGTGTGATTGATTTATCTGTAGTGATTACAAGTTAGCCATGCTCTAATTACATCTGAAATCTTTTAGAGACATGCACATTTTCTGTCAGGTTTTGAATATGCATGTATCCAGATATACATTGCCAGATTAAACTGCTCTTTAACCACCCCATTTATTTCAAGGCATCGTATAGGTTGTGGGGGATGGTGGGGGGGTCATATAGAAAGCTAAAAGTTTTCCAGAGACACCAACCAATATCCGTGATACTGACGCCTCTTCATCAAGCATCACCGTGGAATGGACAAAAGGTTTCAATGGCGGCCACACCCAGACGTTTGTTATTCTGTATGGACCTGAGGGAGGAGGAATCACACAGACAGTAGCAGTGGTAGAACAACAACAGTCAACATGTACACAGAAAATAACATGTCTGAGCCCCATCACAAGATATCGACTCAACATGTATGCTTACAACATATACGGCAACAGCTCTCTAAGTCAGCCATCATATATTATAGAAACTACTACAGAACGTAAGCATATATATCTTTATTATACCGTAATGACTGATTTGTATTCTCCCTACGTAAACTTTAATTGAAGCTTAAATTACAGAATTGCAGGAATCTTCATCGAATCCAAATACGGCGTCAATTGCACTGTTTGTGGTCGGGTCATTGATGTGTGCACTTGGTATTGCTGCAGTTGTATATAACTTTGTGGTTCGTAAGTATGTGTATCAATTGTTTTAAGCCTAAGATGAGTTAAAATTATATTTGTTTAGAAAATGCGTTTACATTTTTATGCCATCCAATTCGAAACTCCATTGGTGACATTTACTCCTAGTTTTACTGAATGTCAAAAAAATAAAAAAAAACTTCGATTTACTTGAAGGACATGTTCCAACAACAAAAACGGTATATGTTACACACAAAAAATGCAATATGTGGTCAGTCAGGGTGGGGATATGGATACATCACCAGTTTCCTAGTTTCAAAATATTGCAGTACATGGATTGATACATGACAAGCGTGTGTACATGTTATTATTACTGTAAGTCATACAGAAAGTATCTTTTGCATATATTTGCGGCCGAAAAACGACCCTTCCTAGCACATTAATAGAACGGCAAGGCTAACCATGCTTTGACATTTTCAGCTACCTGTTCATCAAGTATGTCTAGCTAATAGCAAGTGGTCAACAAGTGGCAGGTTAACGTTCAGTGTTAAAAAATAACGCTTAAAGTATATCTATATTCTCTTGTGTGATATATTTACTGTCTGAGATCAAAATTATTTGTGAAATAAAACAAAAATGCGTGGCGGTAAATAGAAAATAACATTTTTATTGGCAGATATAAAATCGATACCGGACCTTACATCATCACATGTGGAGATTTAATATTTCGTATAACTTCACATAATGAAACATATATAACTGAAAATTGTTTCAATATATGGAAGTATTTATGATACTGTGTTTCAATTATTACAGAAAAAACAGTGTGTCATATGTCTAGTTATTTTGAAAAAGTATGATATGCTTCACTATATAATTTTTTTTACAAGTTATCATAGGACAACTAATTTAACAACTTGAGTTTAGTTCTCACTATGTGTCCAAGTAAAATTCAGTTATGTGGTGTGGAATTGAAAATAATTACTTAAATTTGAAACGAAAATTGTTAAAACCGTTTTGTCAATCGGTAATAGTTGTACACCACCTGTTTCCGTCAGAAACAAATACACGATTGCAAATTCCCCGTGGTAGAATCTTAAATTGCAACCGAGTTTTCCAAACGGTTCCCGTTATAAAATGTTGTTTAAAACGAGAGGTATTGAAAAGGTTTCGTGTCATAGAATCCTGATTTAAAACAACTTTTTACGTGACTTCTGTAGTGGCATCCGTCTTGAAATTATGGCTTACACCTGAATTTCTATAATAATTACATCGCAGAATCACTTGCAAAAGAAGAACATTTTTCTAATCAATTAACTTTACGACAAAATGAAAATACAGTGTTGACCTGCTCGACCACGTTGGTTTTCCCGGCGCATGTGTCCTCCCGCATAAACATACCCTGCGCGATTAAATGCGGGCCACCATTTGTGAATGATATAGGCTTGAGGAATTGTTATCTCCCAATTTTTCTTTAAAATACATTTTATTTTATATCTTTATTTCGTTTGTGATTTAATCAGTCAAATCCTTAAAACGGAAAACAAAAAACAATCATCAAATAATTATGGTACATTAAAAAGTTCATCTATACACAAACGCTCGAGTATGCTTGCGTATATTGTTTTCGCGCTGCGTTGTGAATTCAAAAGCTGTACGAACTTACATATACCTAATACCGAAGTGAGGGTTTAAAGTAAAATGAGATACTAGTATACCCTACCTTGCTTCATTTTCCACGCACGTACTCGCACAACAACACACGCACACAACATACCAGTATACCAAGAATTGCTAGGTACAATTCCTTTACGAATAATTGACATAATGAGAACTGTGCCTTATAAGAGGCTCACGCAGGCAAAATTTGACAATCCTGGTTTCACCCACTTCCTGTCCTCCGAGGTTCTGATTCGGCCCTTAAATTTCCCTCCGTGGAATCTTTTGTGCGTAGTCTCATCTTTGCAGCAGCAAAACGTCCTCTCGTTCGGCATTAGTAGGCGACACAGGAACGCGGATGTTACAGCTCCTAGGGCCGTCCCGGTCAAGTGTGTCTAGACCGCGGTCTGATATGGATTTCTCCTCGCGCCCAAAGGCCAATGTAGGTTAGTGCTCGGCTTAAGGTAGCTCCCTTGGAAGACCACTTTGCTCATTTCTGTTGTTCCTCCTTCACCAGATCCATGCAGTAATACGACTCGGCCTGAATGCCCTATTGTGTCCATTGCACTGACCTTCGCTTTGGCGCATGTGGTGGAAAAAAATTATTCTGCTCATCGCACGCAAGATTTGCCCGGGCTGCAACCCGGGATGGTTGATTAATCAGAGTTAAACCCTTCGACTACGCCAAAAACGACGGCCAACCCACCCCTCATTCAGCTAAGCTGGAGTCAAGGGACGTATATTCCTGGTTTGAGAAGAGTATGGGCCATTTGGTGTTCAAGGCCAAGGAACACGTAGACTTCATTACGTTTGCCTTTTACATATTTTATGGTCTTCCTGTTGATCATATGTCTGATAAGGAAAGGTCAAACACGCAGGAGCGACTTACGTCTGACCTGTACCGTGAATTGCGAACAATTACTGCACTTCAGTGCTCCACACTGTCAAATGTAGTGCTCGCTCTCCGGTTTTTGTCCTTGGTGATTTGCTTTTGGACAGCCCCCTGATATGACCCCACTCAGTTCAACTAGTCCAAGCTCTTCGCGGGATGCCTGGGTTGCCTCGAAAAAGCCTAGACATAATCACAACAATTTTAGGCTGGGACTAAGTCTCAACAAGCCTTCAAGTTCAGGTGCTCATCGTGGTGTCTACCTCATTACTTTGTGATCACAGAGCCTATAATTGAACGTGATCTCCGTGAACTTTTAATTGATGCTTCAAATACACAAATACAAAATATAATCTAAATATTCACTTACAACTTAATACCGTGTTGTCATCATATTACTACTTTCAACTGCATTCAAAAGTTCAGTCATTACTTTACACGTGCTCGAGCAAGCAATCCAAGTCTAGCTTCACTTACAAGAAAATTTGCTAATCGTTAAAATAAAAAAGAAGTCTTGCACTCAAATATACTTGAGTATTCCTAGTCATCGTAACAAAATAAACCAAAACTGCAACAACTTGCTAATTGTCCATACCTATACTTGTGATGGATGAAGAAAGGTGGTATACCCTTATTCTTCAGGTATAAATAATTTAAGTAAAACATGTTATTTTTTTGACATGACGTTTGCTTTGTAATTTTGATATTTTTCTGACTATTTAATTTCGACACACAATATAAAGACATTACTGTCGTATTTCCTATCAAAATAGAGTATTTCTTTTTATAATCGTTTAATTTCTAATTGTAGGAAGAAGACAACAGCGACGGTAAGTTTGAAAATGAAAACTGTCCATATTGAATCAATGATATGGTGTATCATTGAGAATTGATCTTAATATTATTAATCTGGCATGTTGATAAAACAACCGATGAGCGAATGCCATTTTTTTTTTAATATCATCACATGGTTTATGATATATTTTTTTAGATCTCAATATGATGACCTTCAACTGAGCAACATTGAACCACCATCGAGCTACGAGCTTGGAACACGAAATGCAGGTAATGTTCATATAGTGATAGAGATCTTAAAAATAAGCATCTAAGGTATACGTATAAGTTTACGCATAAGTTTATACGTTTATCCGAAGGGAGATAGACACTATCTTTAAAAGTTCTTATTAATTTGCTTACCATTTAAAATAATATATTGGAATAAAAATACCAGTAAGAAAAAATGCTTTGTGTTGATAGTAGGGTACGAGACATAAGTTACCCACACCAGACACTACTTGTACGCGCGTTCCATCAGTACAACAGGCTACAGCTCAACCGCATACAGACAGTTACATAGGTGTATCGGTGGCGTTGAATACACTGACCTCGGTAAAAAATAATACGGAAGGACATGGATAACACAACTACACAACAATTTAATAACAACTGACTATTAATTATTTAATATGTAATAACTCTGCTGGAGACAGAAAAACACGAAAAAAAAGGAAAAATCATGGACCGAAGACGAGAACAAAAGTTCCAGATGAATAATCTTTCGTCCCGCGCGTAGAACCCACCATAATGTCTCCCGACACATCAGGCAATATAAGTAAACAGTTAAGACAAATTGAACATGATGTTAATTATATCAGATACATAAATCCCATAGTAGGAAACAATATCTGAATAGCGATCGTACAATTTCTTTAGCGTTGATTACAGTATCGTAAGAACACTCTTCTGCTTATGTATATAACTTATTTGTCAACAGTGGGCATCTCGCAAGAAAATCCTGATAACAGGCCATGGGATATCCGAGCTCCGTATGTGGGAGAGGCTTGTATGTTACTATTGAGTAAATGAAAGTTCACAATCGCAAAATAGCAGTCATCCCGTTAAGTTTGGTCTCAGGTGGCCATAGTTGTCGTACGATGGGTGAAGCAGAGAAATCAGTGGTATTCTAGCGGGTGTATGACATATACAGTAGATAGTCTTCAAACTTCATACGGCATGTACTGTAAATCACTTATATTTCGCATATACTTTATGTCACGATCTGGCACCTCATGATTTATTCGCGTGTTATATTAAAATTGGCGAATGATGAGAAAACCATACATTTTCCCCAGAGTATACATTTTCACGACGGAGTTCTCACGCGGATGAAAGCCAAAAGAAAAACCTAGCGAAATAGAAATGATTTACAGTGCATAGTAATCAAAGTTCTTGTTATTCAGAGGCAATACATCGTCAATATAGATTGGCATCATCTAACCGTCACGGTCGTATACACTGTCACTGATGTACCTGCATGGTAGCGATATGCAAAGTCTACTGCATAAAATGCACGTGCAAGTAGTGAATTGTTCGCGTAGATCGTGCTCATACTCGACAATGACAACTCAAAATAACCCAAATCTAATAAAAAAAATAATAATGTCTGCTCCCGCGGATAAACGCATAAACGTATGCGTAAAAGTATACGTATACTTTAGGGGCTTATTTTTAAGATCTCTGATAGTCCGTCCATCCGTCAATGCCTTTTCTTTCGTGAGTTTTTGGACAAAAGGTTCCTAAATTAATTACAGAATTCAGCTAATCTTGTGATATATTTACGAACAAAATAATGAAAATTAGTTTAATGACAAGTGGACCTGTAAATAGATATATATACCTAATCGATTTTAAATGGCCTTTTCCTCATTGCGGACAATTATTTACATGTATCCAATTAGTGTTAATAACAGAAGTATTCTTTAAAACCATACATATTTAAACCAGCAATTACCATTTTTTTTAATAAAATGTATAAATTATTATAAAAATAATTCGTCATAATCATTACTTTAATTTTCGTTGTCAGACAACAGCGATCGACAGTCAATCCCGGAAAGCACAAGGTAGGTGGACATACCTTTTATAAATATAATCAAGTAATGATTATACATCCAATATGAAAATATTTATTATTTTGTATTGCTTTTGGCAAGCAACTCAACGCATTAATTTATGTTGCAGGGAATTGTATGAAACTCTTGGAGAACGGAACAATGCACCTGTCTACGATGAATTTGGAGGTAATCAAATGTTGTCAGTATATATGATACATATTTTTGTTGTGTTTACTTTATTGTATTTTCAACACTTGGGAAAAATATATACCTTACAAAAACATAACGATTAGTCATGTATATATACACCCCGCAACAAAGTAATTGGAAGGAGAAGGAGGTATGGAGTTAGATTGACTGTCTGTAGAAAAACATTATTGGTACTTCTCCTTCCATGATATACAGAACATTTATAACCAAGGGTGTGTGAGTAACGCATGTATACATTTATTGAAGTTACCTACCCTGTTGATTGATTTAAACCCGTTTGATTCCCTACATTATTCACTTCTTCTTCCTAAGTACTGACCGATTTGTTACCTTGTACACTTGCAATGAGAGATTTAAGTGAAGTATATATACTCCATATATATATGGGGCAAAGAAGTAATTCCAACAGTGTGGACAAGTTTAGGTTGTCAAATTTTCGGAGCGATCCGCTCCTTTATCAAGACACAGTTGAACAGAACAGTTACTTGTACATATACATCATATTACAAGAAGATAGAACTGCTATACTATAATTGAAAATATAGCTATTATATAAAACCAATAGTCCCCTCGGCTAAAGACAGCCGAAGGCAGCAATACACCGATCCACAAAACGAGCACTTGGCTCCGCCCACTAAGTCACGTGGCCTTGGGTCGGACAAACACCGAGTAAACATGGCGGCGAAAACAAAACTTGTTTGTGCCAAACTTGACTTTAGTTCTCAAATGTTTTACAGGCAACTCTCCACCCAAGCGATCAAAAGAGAGAGGTTATAAATTCCTCATTAACGGATATACGCACATGCTATATCAGTTTTTAGTCAATATTCTCCAAATTCCGTTGATATTCAAGCAAAATGCTTGAGTATCAGACATCTGAAGCGCCACACACAGTGAACCTCACGCTGTCATCGGCCGGGAAAACAACAGAGTCACTGTTCTTGTGTCGCTAGGTATGTGTGTTTATAAATTCAAGAAAACGGGTTTCAATTGCCATAAAGTTACTCAATATATTTCATGTAATGAAATCGCTAGCCCCACGCGGAGCCGCATTCTCTGACATCGATACTCATTACACATGTGTACAGTAGGAGTCAGCACCGATGCGGGCGTGTCGTGTTCAAATCGAAAGTCACTCGATGGATTTCTGTTTAAGTTGACTGTATTTTGGTAAATGATTTTTGTCAAAAGGTTTGTGAATTTTGATATATTTTCATCATATTGACGAATGAATTATTAAAATTTCTCTGTACACATTTCGTTTACGATTCGCTTATAGTTTTGGATGTCGGGTACGTGTTCTCATGTCGTTTGGTTACTGGTTAGTTGGTACACAGTGGATAGCAACGATTTATATGTACAGTTACGTATTTGTTCTCACTATTTTTATTCTTATCCCATATAAATCGTTGCTAGCCCCTGTGGTTGGTATGTGAAATTGTGAACATTTAAACAAAATCACAAACAAATATGATGGTGATGTGTGTAAGTGTGCAATTAAAGGAGAACATAAAAAAATTGAGATCAGTTCCAAATTTGTCACTTAGGCCTACCTATCTAATGGATGAGAATGCAGACATTCTAAAAACACTTCATGGGACATTCAAAAGTGGATCCATTTCATGTTATAAAAATAAGCATTATGTTGGAGTTTTTATAATTTCATAATACCCTGGTAAAATAACATCTGTCAAATAAAATCAGGCAGTTTATAATATATATAGTGGACTTCTGCAAGTCAATGGCAAAGCCAATCCCCTCCACTAAATGGTTTCAAGTAACCTCAGTGTGCAAAATTAGGGTAACGTCACGATAGGTAGCAAATTATAATTACTTAAAATTGAAAAGTTATTTAAGAAATTTTATAAAGAATTAAGAACAAACAAAATTTTGGTAGGTAGGTTTACTGGAAACAAACAATTTTGGATTTTAATTACCAGAATAAATCAATGAAAAACACAAAACGTATTTTGTTCAAGTATATTTCATAAGTTAGTCTGACCATGCAATATATTAAACATCTGGATTGCTATTATTTAAGGCCAGACTAACTCGGATATTATTTGACTTTATTCAGTATTGTCTAAATTGATTTAATTATAAATTATAATTTATTTTTTGCAATGTACATTTAAGCAAATAATTTCAAATCAAACTC
>JAUMHH010188018.1:0-14367 GCA_032359455.1 Chlamys rubida
CCCCCCCCCCCCCCCCCCCCCCCCCCCCCCCCCCCCCCCCCCCCGATAGATGACTAATGCTATGTTGATGAGCCAGTATTAGAAATGCAATACAGCAATACATGATTTTAGAAACAAGTACGCTCTCTCATAGGGCCTTTTCATGATAGTTACATAACTGTACATCACTGAAATCGTGGCAATTACTATTAGTTTTGTTCTCTTGGTGACTTATTTTGTTGAAATTGAACTCCCCTCGCTCAAGAGATGTCATGCAATCTGATTAAAATCATCTGTTAAACGGCTTCGTTCATTCCGTACTATGCCTAGCGAAAATCTGCATGTAGTAAGTAATAACCGAAGCCAGGTTACTAATGATTTTAATCAGGCTTGGTGTCATATAATATATATCAAATAAGTGTACAGTATTTCAGAAGGCTTATAGGATGTATTTATATTGAACCCCGTCCTCTACCCCCAAGGACATCATCTGTATTGATTTGATGCAAACTAAATTATCTTCAGATATTGGTGCTCGATACTAAAAACAGTTAAATGCCAATAAAGGATAACATATGGGTATTGCAACAATTCACTCTGATTAAAGTAGAAGTATATTTACCATATCATGTAGAAATAATTTTACCAAACCGCATATTTGGTTTTGTGTGGCAGCAAGAGAAATGTCATATTAAACATTTTTGTACCTATGTTAAAGTATTGTCAGCATACATTTTGGGCACTGTCTTGTAAGTGTAGAACTAATTGATTAACTTTCCGGCTTAGGAGATGTCGGAATACGACTCGGAGTTAGTTGATTCTTCAGACACACTCCAGCAATGTTGATAAACCAGTCTTGAGAATGTCTCGGTTGTTGTTATCCGTGTTATCCGCCATCATTAAACTGCCCCAGATAATTAATCATCTCTGACAGAACCTGATTAATTGGACTAGAACATTTGTTATCTATATTATATGATTTCTTTAACAGGCTTTCAATATGCATCTTGATACGTTTTCAGGTTGAACGCCTCAACGTCAATGCACCCTTAGCAATGACAAGATATACTATAAATGAAATAAAATATATTTTTACCTAATGTTGTAAGAGCAACCAGCAAGTTTACGAGCTCAAGTATGTTGAGTTGCTTGCTTTTGTGTGACACGTATGTTTTGGCATTGATCTTTCCGAACAAGAATACCAGCGGATTGCTATTTACATGCTGTGATTCCGTACCTGTTCCACAAGTAACGAATATATGTTTTCATTCATTTAGGCTTAGTGTTCTCCTTCAAGGTGACAACCATATAATCATAGGCCTATTTGTCGAACAATGTCAATCAGTCTTATTGTTTGGAAAGATTTTGCGAAAATCCTTCACTAAGGGAAATGCTAACTGACACTCGCATTTCAGTGATTAGCTCTTGACTCTAAAGACATTCCTATCGTTTCATAAGAACGTCCTCCAGATAAACACGACACCTGAGTCATCTACGTCATCATAAACTATACCAGTAATAAACGACTAGCTGGAGGCTTGAGCAGTAGATCATTTACAGTAATTATATGTCAATATCTTCAGCTAACGGGGCCATATTACGTGAAATGTAAAGTAATATTGAAAATTGGAAAGGTTGATTGACTTTTTGAAGTGACAGGAGCCCCATGATTCCTTTCAGGAATATCCCTGGACACCTGATTTGGCAGATTGGTTAAATGTGAACGCAGACGACCGGAGTTCAACAAATCACTAACGTCGTAGTCGAGAGGATTTCCCCCTATTGTAATAACCCGTTTGATATATAAAATGTCGTTTGCTGTCGTGAAAGTCGAAATAAGCTGGCATTTTGGAAAATATGTTCCAATTGGTAAAACGCTTTAACCGCGGAAAGGAACGCATTCACCGTCACTACACGGACATAATTGTGTCATGTCCATGTATTAGATACGTGGCTTAGGCCCAGTCTTAAACGCCGTGTGAGACAGCTCCTGTGACGTCCTGATCTGATCTTGAACTCGATCATTCAGTTTTTTCACATCAACTGGCTAACCCGTTGTCGGTATAAAGTGACCACCAGGTGGAATAGTAGTGATTGATGCATTTGGTGAGATGGCGATCTAAAATCGTCATCAGACCCAGGTTGCCGCAAGGAGACTAATGCAGAGCCTTTACAGAATCGGATTTATTTCCTTCTGTGTTCAGCTTAAGACAATTAAAAAAAAACGATCTTTTGGTCCCATTTTAAAACTTGGAACCTATCATTTGCCTATTGCCTCCTACCGACTCTTTTTTCCGTTGTTGAAATAGTACTTCATTTACCGTGTCCATGTTGACATTTCTTGAGATGTACAACTATCTGTGGCACCTTCTTTATATCAGCTTAGTTGTTGCAAGGTCACCTTAGCAAATGATTAATCAAACCTTCGAAACACCGATTTGTGTTTTGCAACGAACAGTATCTAAATGATTATTTTTCTTCAAGGAGGATGAAAGGCTTTGCTATGTGGTCGTAAAATGTGTGATTTACTTGCTTGTACCCAGCGGAATCCTTTATAGTTGTACCAGGCTTTGTAAGGTTCATCGGGATTAGAATATACTCCAATCTAGCACGTTCTTAATAGATCATAACACAATAATCAATCCTCAGCGACACAATCGATTTCCCACACGAACAGCAATTTACATCGCACCAACAGGATATACATTGTTCAAGTACATATATATTGCGAAACTCTTAACATTGGTAGATAACAATTTTGTCAAAACCATGCACCTTACTATTTATAGTCATGTATGGGGGCTGTTCCTTACCCTAAACGCATGCAATAGTATAATGAAAAATGTTTTGGCCCGTGTACAATCGTGTTTTTCTCTCTCTTTGGCCTCTTCTAAGTAGAAGCAGGAGATCTACTTCCTTCATAACAGCACTTGAAACATCTGTGTTGTCTTCGTTCTTTCGGGAAGGGGCTTAGCAAGTTGTGAGAACTGGAACACATAATATTATTTGACGTCACCTGTTGACAGGACTTACAACCATAAATAATTCATAAGACATATGAAAAGTGCATTGTGTTAAGCATTGAAAACCTTGTTTGAGTTTTGATTCAGCACCAAATAATAGGTTTCAAGTAATAAGGGTAGTTTCACTCTAGCTTTCGGCTGGTGTTGTTAACACAGTGCTGTATGTACTTGGTTGATAGGCCGTTAAGACTGTGTTACCGAACTGTTTCGTTGGGCTTGTAAGACATAATTAAACTAAGTGTTGATTCACAGGTTTCATAAATATATGTTTTGGATAAAACATTAGTCAAAGGTTTGTTGTTTTGTTCTAGTTTTAAAATATTATGTTGAAATGAAATTGTTGTCAAACGGAATTAAACGATATTATTACACATTGAAAAGCTGTTCAATAATCAGCATTTTTCTCAATAATACATGTAGCTAGAATAAAAGGCAATTTACGGGATTTTCCCCTCGAAATGTTTTCCCTACGGCGATATATGGTAAACACAAACTTCATTCTTGGTCATTTATCTGCGACCACACAATGTCCGTCTTCTATTGATTGGAATAGGTTATGGCGTTATATGGGTCAAAACCGATTTCTATCCAATTAGGATAGTACATTATTCATACCTCACCATTTAGTCTTCGCTTCCTGTATGGTGGCGAAGGTTATGGGGCAGTATCTTTGGAAACACTATGGATTTGGTAGAACGAATCTATAACCATAAGTCTCACAATGATCCCGCACGGGTTTGGCACGTCCGGGACTTTTATGGAAATCATGTCGTTGACCGCGGTGTAAACATGACATTTATCACATCTGTGTGACTGTTTGGGGGCTTTCTTCAACGAAGGAGCAATACAAATGACGACAAAAAGATTGTGACTTTATTCTGATGGATATTTAAAACATACACGTGTTAAGGTCAACAGTAATAAACTGCCCTCATATAGATCATTTGATCGAAATCTCATTACACATTACACAGCGTGAACCTGTTTATTGCAATGTCGCCATTTCGTATGCGTCTCCTGTATGTAAAGTTTGTGGAGCACTGGCATCTTTGACATGTGTCCAGTAGATAGACAGATGAGTGGATAATGTCAAAGGAAGGTCGGAACCAACACTTTGGTCGCTGTCAACAGAAAATAAAAATTATTCAAAAATGAATTGGAAAGGTTGATTGACTTTTTTGAAGTGACAGGAGCCCCATGATTCCTTTCAGGATTATCCCTGGACTACCCTAACTCTAATCACCTGATTTGGCAGAGTGGTTATCTGTGAACGCAGACGACCGGAGTTCAACAAATCACTAACGTCGTAGTCGAAAGGACTTCCCCTCCTGCCAACCCAATTGCAATACCCCGTTTGAATTATAAAATGACGTTAGCTGCCGTCAATGACCTTGACAGTGGGATATGACCTACATCTAATGTTATTTCAATCTCTAGATTTGGTTTATTTTGTGTAACGTCCTTTTCATAGCTAAGGACACATACATACGTGTGTGTAATGTATGCATCCGTGTGTGCTTGTTGTGATGGAGGCAGGGTATGTTTGTGAATGTGGCTCTTTGCTATAGCTCGAATTTAATACCGAATTTAGAGTGCTACCTCGCTAAAATACATGTATTATGAAGAAAGATCCAGCACAGCGTTCCACCGCGTACAATTTTATCAAAATAAGGTTAACCCGTTGTTATCCTCACACTACATGCTGCACGCTTAACAAAAGTATGATAAACATCCAGAAGATCTCAAAATTATGACATAGATACAGTCTCAATTATATATGGCCTTTACCATGGGTACATGTATATGACATGTATATGACCTTGTGATTGTGTATTCCAAACTGTGAACAGTCTGAAGACGTCCCATGACCTTGATCTTGGAATATAACCATGAAGCATGATTATGATGCATCCTTCGGTTACTTGCGAAATTCCTGAAAAAAATCTTTGTTTTGGGTTAACCGTCCTCGCAACAGTCGTAGTCATATGAGGACACCTCATCAAACAGAAAGTACATAGAAAAGAAAGAAGACAGGAAGGAAAGGGAACGAAAAAGATTCAAAGTTGATGCAGTGGGGACAGCAGATACATTTTTGTCTCCTCCATATCTCCTCCTTAGAAGACACACAACAAATCCCACAATTATCTAGGGGACCTCGCATAAGTCGCATCGTACGAGCATGCAGTGGGTTACAGCAGGTATATTCTTTCCCCGAACCTGCAAGGTTAATCTAAGACAAGGTAACAAGGTTCTCAAAAGTATGTCCTAGATACAGTATCAATATGTTGATGACCTTGACCTTAGGGATATGACCTTAGAAAAAAAGGCATGATGCACACTTTGATAATGGGCAACAATTACATAAAGGTTGATACTAATTAAAACAATGAGTACATAGCCGGGAACGATAGTGAGGTCGGTCGACGGACGGACGGAGTGTGCCACACCATTACATGTTGGCGTATAAAAACGCTAAACATAAAGATGAATTAAAAACACTTACATACAACAAAATAAATCCAATTTACAGGTTGAGTTTAATTGAGGTTTATGTCATATTAACGGCTGGGGTATTTAAGGACGTTCCTCCATGTGTAATGTATGCGTGTATGTGTGTTGGAAACAGTATGTTGATATATTTGCCTTTCTGCAGGGTTCTGATGCTGAAATACCATGCCGAAGGGACCCATCATAGTATTTTACTGATTATATCATAATGACAACGAGTTAACCACTTGGTATAACTGCAAACATTAAGTCGGGCAGGGAATAACAACTGCAATGTATATTAACTTAAATATGTCCCGGCAAGGGGAAATACCAAAAGGTTATTAGGAAGTAGAAAGAAATATAAATATCCCAAAGTGTTGCAATGGGTGAGGCGTATTTACCTTGGATATGTTTGTGTCCAAACGTAGAGGGCACGGCATGCAATGGGTATTACAATGTATCAGGTTTAATATTTTCTAAATGTACATAACTTGTCAAAAATAGTACCTGATGTATTTCATGCTAAATCAAAGGTCGTACGATTGAAACGTATATGTTGTATGCCAATTTTGCTGTCAGCAAAAACAACATTACAAACCAAGTGTCGTGTATAATTGAACAGATCGGTAGCCAGACCAGCATCTCAAGCCTGTTATGACAGGCAAGTATCTTAAGTCTCGTTATGGCATATGCATCTCAACTGACTATAACACACTATAACAGACAAGTATCTCGGGCCTCGTGATGAAAGACAAAGACATCTAGTCTCGTTATGACAGATAAAGACCTCGAACCTCGTTATGTACGACAATGACCTGAGGTCACGTTATAACATTCACATAAACATACAATTTTACATCTGTATATCATACATTTTCTTTCATTCCAGCTTGACGTTTGCTATTGGGACATTGGTCATGACATTTTCAAACGCATGTAAGTTAGTCTTAATTGTCTGAAACACTCCAAGCGTATATGCAGATATAATGCTTAGCTTTTCTCCTCCTGACAATGAATAATATAAGAAATAAATAATCCATATGCAAATAATTACTTTGAAAGGCATAACCAATAAAAACTGAAAATTAATTGGAATTGTATTCATTACCTTCAACATTGCCAGTTGTGTTATATATATATGCAAAATGCATCTACTCTGATTGTTAATGGTTAATGTTATATTCATTTTTTCACAAAATGCATGTTCACTATTTCAGCTTTCCCATGGTTGGTGATTCCGGCTTTTAGTTTAATTTCCCTTGCTGGACTGGTAATCCTTCTAACCAACATACAAGTGTCCAATCTGTTTGGATCCCGACGGAATACCGTCATGGGTTCTCTCATCGGCGCCTACCATTCCAGTGCTATAATCCTGCTGGCTATGAAGGTAATTTGCTTTTTTACTTCATTGCATAATGGCAACATTAAAGTACACAAGTGCAAAGGAGCGAACGGGATCGAATTACAAAATCGCCCGTACAAGATGAAAAATTTACACAGAAACGAGAAATGTGAAGAAAAACTAAATTAAGAGGAAGGCATCTGTCAATATAATGAGCTATTTGCTACATGGAGTTGTATCTGCCGTAAATATTTCTGTAAACATCTCCGTAATAGATGGGTTACGCGATTAGATTACATTTAAACAATATTCATATTTATCTGACGATGCGATTTGTAGATCAATTTGCTTGACTTGGTTTTGTATATTGACTTTTAAGTATTACCCCACTGAAATGTCATGCCGAAGACACTCAGCACAGCAAACCATCTGGTAATTTGATATTTACAGACAACGGACGAACCTGTGGTTGGGCTTGCCCAAAATGCTGAACTTTCCGCAGGGAAAGGCAACAACAACTTTTAGGGACATTAGTACGCCTCGAGGCTAGGTAACAGAAGCAAATGCCATAGATGTAGCCAATACCCTGACATTTGGTCAGGTATCAGGCGGGATTCAGAAGTATTCAGATTTATAATAGAACTACAAGGAGAGGCAGGATAAGATAAGATAAATCCCAACCATACACATTAATTTGGCCAATAAGAAATTCGTCATGTACCTAAACCCCTGGTGTCAATTTTAAAGGGATTGGGGACTGATATTTGTCATGTCCCTTCTCCTCGACAAGTGTATTGTTTTATTCATAACAACATAGCTCGCTCTCAAAGTAGCCGAAAAGCAGGAGCGATTTTACCCAGGTGCACAACTTCAATATTAAGTCAACATATCAGAATGAAAAAATACTACTTGGATGCACAACGTCAGGGGGGAGTTACCATATCTGTAAATGTCGTTGCGGGGGTATAACAAGTTTCTATTTAACATGTAGATCTACTTAACACCTGTCAAACTCACAGACATCTGGTAAAAAGCATAACGTATGTGTGACCAAACGGTCAACCAAATGGCGACCGAAAATGAAAAAAATCCTTCCTCTTGTATACAGGTTAAATAGGACAACTGACCATAAAAACTCGCAGAACGAAGACATATAGGTATGATGTGACAAATGCTCCCGCGCGCAAAAGAACAGCCTAATTTAAATGATTAGAATATATAGGTCACCTTGCTTATCATAGGCGTATGGATACTGCGGTAGACAGATAAACGACTTTCCTTACATTTTTCTTGAAAGAATAGATATACGCAATATATATATGTTTATATATTATAGTGAAAAATATAACTCGGGATTCGAAAATGTTGGAAATATATCAACTCGGACCGCAAGCTGTCTTCGTTTATTTGTCTTCGAATACCGAGTTATATTTTCCATCATGATACACGTATATACGTTGACTTTTTTATCCTTTTTATCCATACAAGCTAAGGTTCGGGAAGGGTAGGCCAGCTGTATCCCACTGCCTGTTGTACATGTAAGAGCTGACTTATGTGGGGGCCCCGGCATATTTGAGGGGTTTCTTAAGTGTCATCTGCTTAGGGGATATAGAACGAACCGGATTTGTGTTAAGTTGTTCACGTTGTAATACTTAGGACCTTAGCATTTTCTTAATTTCCAAATCTTTCGTGTTTGCACTGTCTCCCTAGGCACACAAATTGGTCCACAAAGCTGCAAAGTCATTATTCAAGTGCAGACAGATTACCAAAAATACTTTACTTAGATTTTTAACCTTATGTGGAAAATGCATAAATCTAACTGGCAAACAAGGCAGTCCGAAGATATAAAAGAATACGCTTCATGCAGTTTAAATATACACTTTATTTATTTTATAACAATTATGAAACAAGTTATTTCAACTTACATTAATCACTCCTGTTCGACCGGATGTTACAAGTAGCGCGTATAGGGTCTTAATGCAATTCTTGGTTGTTCATGCAAAGGTCGATTTAAGCTTATGTGAATTCACTTCTTAAAACGTACAGGTCGTTTTCTCATGGTTTCGAAAAAGGTCATACTTATTTCACACAAGCACTTTCGCCATTCTCACAATAAAATATTAGACTCGCAAACAAGTCGACAGTTCAGATTTAAGACAGAAGTCTTACAGAAAAAAATCAAAAACCACCTTTATCTCAAACTTCTGAGCTTTGTTAAGAGTACATATCTAGATAGTGCTTTTATTCAATCGCATTCTTAATGAATCGTGCGTACATGCAATGAAGATGAGAGTTAAAACCTTGTTTGATATTTTGTTTTTGTAAAATCCAAATTTAGTATCTCTAAGTAAAAAAATTGTCTCTCGGCAATATTGTTATATATGTGTAAGCACGCGAGATTGATAAGTTTATCTTAAGAAATCAATAAGGTATGAATATCACGTTATTTAAGGAATTCTAAAATAGTACAACATACAAACTTAACTATTGTCAGTGTGTTATAAGTTTATTTCGGTAAATATATTTTTTCTTAAACGAATGGATTGTAATTTCAACATTTTGTCTCCAAAGAATGTTTTGTCTTTAGATAGTGTTAATGTAACCTTTATTGGTGTTATACAGCAACAAAGAGAAAATGTGGTAAAGACAAAAGGACTAGGCCCTAAGTTGCAGTCGACAACAGTGAATGTTGAAATTATTTGCTTGATAAATACAGGATACACAATAATTCAGCCTCCGAGACATATATGCACACAATCAAGCATGCATTACACACGTACATGTACATAGAGGCACGTCCTTTAATGGCCATAGTTGTTGAAAGGACGTTTCACGAAATACAACCAAAACAAAACAAAACTTCCGTTGGTATCTCAATATGAAGAACTGTAAAAGGATTTTTTGTAGAATAAAAAACTTACTTAAAAAATGATAAAAAGTCCGGCTTCAGTCCATTATTTTATATTCCCCGCAACAAAATTAAGGGGGTATATTGGAATCAGCTTGTCTGTGCCTCTTTATCCATGGGCTCTAGGGCTCATTTCAACAAACCTTTTTACGTGTATGTAAAGTGGGGCAACATGTAGATAAACACCTCATATTTATTATTCGGTTTTGATATTTTCCCCAATAGTTCCTCCCTTTTTCGTTCTTCAAGCAGTGTCCTGATAAAATATTTGACCAATGATATACTAGACATTTCCTGTGAATGATGTATAGGGGGTAACTGTTGCGTTAAATGGGCATTGATGTTTCGATTGCCCAAATGCTGTACACTATAGCTGTTTGGCTGAGACAATAAGTGTATGGAGGCGATTATGTTGATACTTGTTAAATTGATACTTTACATTGGGTAAAAAATTACATTAAATGTAAAAACTTTAAAGTGTCGGGATTCACGATCAGATCGCCGATACATAAACGGTTATAAATTGAGTTCAATAAGGCTGAAATACTTTGTGGGAGAATATTAATTCATTCAACAGCTACAATATAAGTTTCCATATTCAAAGGGGCAACTCTGTCGTCTAATTGACCGCGACAATAAATGAATGTGTATACATCAAACCATTAACATGAAGATGTATGCATATCTATTTGTAAATGAACCCCTTGTAATCGGACATTGACTTTTGTAACACAACTAAATATTGGACCTTCGTTTTATTAGTCGTGTTCTTACATCTTTGATGTGCTTAATATTTGCTCCTTTTTCAAGAATATAATAAAACCATACAACTTCACCTGACCTGGAAATAATATAACATACTGTTTGTTATATTGGCCGTACTCTATAAACACGGAATTAGATTCAACTTTTGCAGTTTGTGGTATAACATCACAACAATTATCCTCCGAAGGGTCCCATCGCAAAATCGTCCTTACCAGAAGCCTAACATATTTCTTCCCTTCGCATCAACTATATGGAAATACATCGCAAATTCATTCCGGTATCATAACAAATTTTCTTCTTTCGTGTTCCAAAGACAAATATGATAGCCGCGTAAATGCTTTAAAATACGTATTCATATCATAATCACTCGATTCCACGTCAACTTTAACCAACTTCCTACCGACTATCCAAAGGATACGTGTAGTGTTTTGATTGTTAAGCCACGTTTTGATCATTCCTACCTACAAT
Source organism: Chlamys rubida (assembly GCA_032359455.1). Lineage (NCBI taxonomy): Eukaryota > Metazoa > Mollusca > Bivalvia > Pectinida > Pectinidae > Chlamys > Chlamys rubida. The sequence goes on from JAUMHH010188018.1 coordinate 10,976, forward strand.
GATGCTTCCCTAACTTTATCCCTGCAGTATCTTTTGAACATTTGACAACTGTTCTCTTCGTAGCTTACGCGGTAACAGTTTTCACTCATTTACGATTTCACAGCAAGACATTTTGTTTACAATGAAATGATTTGTTATGCGCATGCGTTATCAGAATGACGCAAAATAGTACTGTGTGCATTGGGGGTCAGATGGCTGTTGGTATTCCCTCAATAAACGTTTTGATGAATACATGTATTATTAAAATCAAACCGTCATGTTCCATCCGGAGACTCACTAGACATTGGTACTGTATTTGAAAGAAAGCATTAAAAGATATAGATACTGCTATTAAATGTCGGCAACTAAATGATACATTGATATAATCTGCAAAAAAAGTCTATGTTGTATACATCAACCGAGAACACATCAACCGAATGATGTCTCCAAAGACAATAATATGTTCTAATTCCTACTGGGCCCTGACAATAGACCTGTGGAGTATTAGCGAAAAGAAGGAAAAGGCCGCTCGCGCCGCCAATGCGGCGCTGTCGCTACCAACTGTTGATTATTTAATTTCCATTTACAAATTCAAATTGCTCATTACAAGGTTTATAAAGTCTTATTCGTTGACAACACACAATTAAACTAAAGCCGTGTCATCACCACCTTTTGTTTATTTTAAACATTTTATTGGCCTTAACGGTCCTTTGTTGCGTAAGGCATGTTAATAATCAGACAGTTATGGGATCGAATCCTTTGAAAAGCACAGGAACGATTTGCAGGATGATTAGATAAAACTAGTTTAAGAACCATGAGAGAAATGAATAGGGCAAGCAGGTGATAAAGTTAAAGAACAATGAAGTTGATGGAATCAATATTAATGAAAATAGCCATGGTTCTTCAATGCTGACGCCATATGGAGCGTTATTTGTTTTACTTCCAAAATTGTCCAATACTCCTAACAGCAATTAATACCGGAATAACATCACATCGTTCTAATAAGCAATAAGAACGAAAATAACTTATTGCTGCTTTTTCGTTTTCCATGTGACTTTTTCTCAATCAATCGATGACACTTACCTGACTGCGTTCTGTTACATTTCTCAAATCTTTATGAGTTTCCCGTGTACTTTATGAGCTGTATCAGAGAGGAACAATATAGGGGCAAGTGGTTGCAATGTACTGTTCGGCGTCGTTCCATTAACTGTGTGTGGCTAATGTATCCTCTGAGGAACATTAGTTTGATACAGTTATAGTTCAGCATTTTTTGTACTCTATTGCGCAATCGCATTAGGGAAGAACGGTGTGGAAGAGTTCGTATAAATGTTACTCCCTACTATAAACATATCGAAATGAATTCAAAGGAACATAGTCGAAGAGTTGGGGTCATTCTCAATAGGAACAAATCAATCTTTTCACCGTGATACTGTTATCGAATATTGTTATTAGATTCGGTCTCTCAGAAATTAATCTTATCTCTACTGTTTGACTGATTAAACTAAAGAAAGTGAATAATTTCTTGTGTTTTTAAATTAGGTCAAGGTATATGTATCAATGCGAAATTCAATGCACAGCCTAGAGAATGTGTACAAGAGGAGAAAATATGTTCCTACTGACATTAATTTAATGTTGTGTTATCTGTGCTGGAATTATCAAGTATTTCAATTCTTTTATTTCCATTTTTTATTTTTTTTTCAACGCATTATTAAACCACAAACAAAAGAACACCGAAGTTTCAACCAAATCGTATTAGAAACAATATTGGTTTAATTGCCTGCTTGTGATATCGCAGATCTGATGCCGACTTTACAATGCTATCTCAGTGAAATACCATGCCGAAAATATTACAAGCTGATCGGAAAGTGTAAGCATGGGTATAATAGAATCACTCTGTGTATCCGTCCGTCTGTCTGTCTGTCGACAACATATTGTACCTCCTACTCCTCCTAGGTTGATGCATGGATTTTGATGAAACTTTTGATGCACACTTGTTATCCCTCACATGAATTGTGTCTCCCCGAACGGTATTATGTTCCTTCAATATTTAACATTGTGTTGGCCCTTGACTTCTGTAGACGGTACATTACGTTGTTGAAATGGCTAATTATTTCGGAAACGGTAGGTAATTTGTATACACATATACATTGGGATGTTGTAGGCATTAATGAAAGCTACTCTTCTGACAAACATCTGACGTCTTCGGATCAAGGGTCACGATTGAATTACGTAACTGAAATGGCTAATTACCTCGGAAATTGTAGATATTTTGTATAGACTTATACATTAGAGTGTCGTAGCCACTTATTCAGGCTGCATTGTGACAAACTTGCAAGATCATGAGGTCAAAGGTCAAAGGTCACGGATGCATTATGGTACTGAAATGACTAATTATCGCAGACATGGTAGGTATTTTGTATACACATACCTTGATGTACATGTAGCATTGACGCAAATTCCTAGGTAATGGGGTCAAATGTCAAAGTAGCGGTTTTTGTCTTTTCCATTGGTGTGTTGGTACTACATCTGAGGTTAGACTTTTTCATGACCCTTGATCTTTCTATATACTTTTTCACTTGTTTATTTAGTTCCTCCTGGGGCAACAAGCAGTCTGAGTGCGGGGGTATTAGTTAGCCCACAGGCGACAGTTGCATTTATATTTCGGTCGCCATTAACAACGTTTCCTGCTGGTTTGGTTTTGGGTTAAACCTCCTCACAACGGTCAAGGTCAGCTGTAGTATAGCTGTACACGTAGGTTCGAACAAGACCATGCCGAAAATGTAGTTATTCTAAGGACATCTGACAGTGGCTGCTTTAGCGTGTATTTGAAGTGGAAAAGCTTTGAAGTAATGGATTTAAATTAGAGATTAAGCCATATCGGCAATAATTCTGTTCCTCAAATCGACATTCCAAATATCTTTATGAACAGTTTTAGTAAAAACATTTTGTGTGGTATGCACTTGGTGGATACCTCGAATTAAACAGTTTTCCAGAGGTCTTTAAACGTCTTGTTATTGGTTGGGCTGCTGCAATGTCCTTTGATGAGTTTAATAAGACATTACATTTGTATTACTGACAACAAACGATTAAACCGATATGCCTACATGTTTATCAACAATTCTGACTAAATTCAAGCAAGGTTTGGTTTGTTTTTGGTTTTACACCATGTTACACCATTGCAGTAGCAAGGATCATATGAACGTATTGAACACGTTGGCCACATATATTATGCTATGAATGCGTAGACAACAAATTACACTCTATGAAACCTGGAGTAGGTGATTGCTGTTCTAGCTATTGAAAAAGCCGCTGAGACTGTGTTGTCCTTGCCCGTCTATGGATGGGTCATTCTTGCATAAATTGTTTTTATTTATTGATTTGGAAAGACAAGCTTACAAGATATAAGATACAAG